>BOPN01000525.1:173522-176022 GCA_017312705.2 Penaeus japonicus | reverse complement strand
GCTGTGACTGTGTCAAGCCTGACAGCGGCCCATCTCCTCTCCATGCGTTTCGTCCCCTTTCTTCCCCTCCCCTACTTTTCTTCTCCCTTCCCTCTACTCCCCTTGCCCCAACGCTATTTCTCTCACTCTTCCCTCTATTCCTCTTTCTCCTCCTCTCTCGTTCCTATATTTTCCTTCTCCCCTCCCATTCCTCCCCTCTATACCTACTCTCCTTCTCCTCTCTCTCCCCCTCTCCAACCTTCTCTTCCATTTTCCTACGTCCATCTCCTCTTCTCCTTTCCCTCATTCACCTTCTTCTCTCTCCTCTCCTCCTCTTTTCCCTCTTTCCTATTCCTCCTCTACCCTCCCCTCTACTTCACCTTTCACTCCCCCCCTCTCCTCCAATCTCCACCTCCCTTCCCCTTCCCTCTTGCTCTCCCCTCTACTCCCTCTGCCCTCCCCTTCCCTCTAGCTCTCCCCTCTACTCCCTCTGCCCTCCCCTTTCCTCTTGGTCCCTTTTTTATGTGGCGTCGCGTGTTTGGAGGGGTTATAGTGTGCAGGTGGCTGCGCTGTTTTTTTGTTTTTTTTTCTTTGTCTTTTTCTTTTATGTATCGTCATTATTGTGTGACGGCTAAAGTTTTAGCTGTCACTCTCTCTGTCTGGCTTGCTGTTTTTTTTTCTCTGTCTCTGTCTATCTCTTGCTCTCTCTCTATCTCTCTCTCTCTCGCACACTCTCTCTCACTCCTTCTCCCTCTCTCTCCTCCTCCTCCCCCACTCTCTCTCTCTCTCCCTTTCCCTTTCTCCCTCTCCTCTGCCCCTCCCCTTTCCTCTTGGTCTCCCCTACTCTCTGCCCTCCCCCTTCCCTCTTGCTCTCCCCTCTACTCCCTCTGCCCTCCCCTTCCCTCTTGCTCTCCCCTCTACTCCCTCTGCCCTCCCCTTTCCTCTTGCTCTCCCCTCTACTCCCTCTGCCCCCTTCCCCTAGGTCTCCCCTCTACTCCCTCTGCCCCTCCCTTTTCCTTCTTGGTCTCCCCTCTACTCCCTCTGCCCTCCCCTTCCCTCTAGCTCTCCCCCTACTCCTCTGCCCTCCCCTTCCCTCTAGCTCTCCCCTCTACTCCTCTGCCCCTTTCCCCTCTTGCTCTCCCCTCTACTCCCTCTGCCCTCCCCCTTCCCCTAGCTCTCCCCTCTACTCCCTCTGCCCTCCCTTTCCCTCTTGCTCTCCCCTCTACTCCCTCTGCCCTCCCCTTCCCTCTAGGTCTCCCCTCTACTCCCTCTGCCCTCCCTTTCCCTCTTGGTCTCCCCTCTACTCCCTCTGCCCTCCCCTTCCCTCTAGCTCTCCCCTCTACTCCCTCTGCCCTCCCCTTCCCTCTAGCTCTCCCCTCTACTCCCTCTGCCCTCCCTTTCCCTCTTGCTCTCCCCTCTACTCCCTCTGCCCTCCCCTTCCCTCTAGGTCTCCCCTCTACTCCCTCTGCCCTCCCTTTCCTTCTTGGTCTCCCTCACTCCCTCTGCCCTCCCCTTCCCTCTAGCTCTCCCCTCTACTCCCTCTGCCTCCCTTCCTCTAGCTCTCCTCTACTCCCTCTGCCCTCCCTTTCCTTGCTCTCCCCCCTCTACTCCCTCTGCCCTCCCTTCCCTCTAGCTCTCCCTCTACTTCCTCTGCCCTCCCCTTTCCTTTTGCTCTCCCCTCTACTCCCTCTGCCCTCCCCTTTCCTTTTGCTCTCCCCTCTACTCCCTCTGCCCTCTTGCTCTCCCCTCTACTCCCTCTACCCTCCCCCTTTCCTTTTGCTCTCCTCCCCTTTCCCCTTGGTCTCCTATACTCCCTCTGCCCTCCCCTTCCCTCTTGCTCTCCCCTCTACTCCCTCTGCCCTCCCTTTCCCTCTTGCTCTTCCTCTAGCTCTCCCCTCTACTCCCTCTGCCCTCCCCTTCCCTCTGCTCTCCCTCTACCCTCTGCCCTCCCCTTTCCCCTTGGTCTCCTCTACTCCTCTTGCTCTCCCCTCTACCCTCTGCCCTCCCCTCTACTCCCTCTGCCCTCCCCTTCCCTCTAGCTCTCCCCTCTACTCCCTCTGCCCTCCCCTTCCCTCTTGCTCTCCCCTCTACTCCCTCTGCCCTCCCCTTTCCTCTTGCTCTCCCCTCTACTCCCTCTGCCCCCTCCCCCTTCCCTCTAGCTCTCCCCTACTCCCTCTGCCCCCTCCCTTCCCTCTGTTTCCCCCTCTACCCTCTGCCCTCCCCTTCCCTCTAGCTCTCCCCTCTACTCCCTCTGCCCTCCCCTTTCCTCTGGTCTCCCTCTACCTCTCTCTGCCCTTCCCTTCCCTTTTGCTCTCCCCTCTACTCCTCTGCCCCCTCCCCTTTCCTCTTGGTCTCCCCTCTACTCCCTCTGCCCTCCCCTTCCCCAACTCTCCCCTACTCCCTCTGCCCCTCCCCTTTCTCTCTTGCTCTCCCCTCTACTCCCTCTGCCCTCCCCTTCCCTCTAGCTCTCCCCTCTACTCCCTCTGCCCTCCCCTTCCCTCTTGCTCTCCCCTCTACTCCC
>BOPN01000525.1:156022-168522 GCA_017312705.2 Penaeus japonicus | reverse complement strand
GGTAGGAGAGTGAGAGAAAGAGCTTGGGGAACATTCATGAGAAAGAGAGTTCTGGGCCTAATAATGAAACCGTCATGAATATGAGGTAGGAGGAGAAGGAGGGAGACAAAACTTGGGGATGTTAATAAAAAGCGCTGGAGGACAGTGAAAAGGAGAGAAGAAAGAGAGAAGAGAGAGAAGATAAAGGAAAAGAAATGAATGAAAAGGGGAGCAAGGAGGTGAAAGAAGGAGTTGTAGTAGGACTCGGAAAGTAAAGTTGAAAGTTGCGTACCGAAAGGAGAAAGAGGAAGAGAATAAAGTGTGAAGAAACGAATGTATGAGAGAAAAAATGTAAAGGTTAACAAATATCATGAACTCAGTCTCACGAGCAAGCAATTTCGTGCATGTACATATCCTTAACACACGTACGTAATTGTGTGGCGAGAAAGAACATGACAACCTACACTTGAGTACGCGACATGTCGCTCCATGTGCAGGATAACTGCCGTGATAATACCACTGCCTCGCTCTGTTACGTTGGCTAGTCTTTCTTATTTGGCATGGAATAAAAACATATTTTCCGAGATAACTAGAAAAAAACGAAAAAGGAGGGGAATAAAACAACGAATATTTAAAAAGAAAGAAAAAAGGAAAGAAAAATAATAAGAAGGATAGGGATACTATATAAATGTTGTTTATAAAATGTTATTATGGCTGCCATATCCTTAGTGTTATCCTTATCATATCCAATGTCATTCTCATGATCATCATGAGTGTCCCGTTCATTTAATTTGCCAAATCTAATGAACACATCTATACAAAACACAAAGTGACGCACAGTTATTTCTCACAGTATCGATTTCTTCGTAATTTTATGTCATCGGGGAATCCCCTAACACAAGGAAAAATCTGCGCCGCGCTGCAAGTAACGGTGGCTGTAAAGGAGAATACATCTCGGCATGTAACTTTCACTTGTTCCGATCTCTGCTTATAACCAGGGCTAGGGCTTGGGCTTAGGCTTAGGCTTAGACCACCACGCGAAGGAGAGCGGACAAGCTATGTACCGTTATGTCAGCTGACTTAGAATATGGATTGTAGGGGCCACTGAACACCGGGTGGTTTAATGTAAGAGTACATTCTATTTGAACACTATTGTTAAACTATTCAAAAGAATCACAAAAGGTCAATTAGACTGAAATATTGCACGAACATATAGTGATCTCATCAAGACAACACATGGCATCCTCTGGCCAAAGCCATCATAATTACCTTTGATACACTGCGATCTTTTCTTACTTTATACTTGTTTCACCCCAAGGCGAGGGTCCACAGCAGTTTCGACAGGATACAAGTGCCAATACAAAGCTTTTATGAAAACATGTCTACGGTTTTACACACATACTGTACGTTTTATTCGATATTTTCCTCTCTCTCGTTTGAGCACACACAAACACGTCTAACCTATGTGAGGGGTTGGGTCACACTAATGCAGTAGGCGGGGCTTCGTACAGAGGACTGGAATGATGTCGAGAGAGGAGGGGGAGGGGGAGGGGGAGGGGGAGGGAAGGAGGGAGGGAGGATGGGGAGGAGATGAAGAAGAAAGGAGGAGGAGGGAGGAGGAGAAAGTGATGCTAAATGCGAAAAGGAAACAGAGAAAAACAATGAATGGCGAGTTGAAAACAAAACAGAAAAGAAACTACTAAGAGTGATAAAAAAGAATCACGAACTACTTGGAAAAAGGAAACACAAACCGGTTGAGAAAGCAAGAATGCGACGCCTTGGATGAAAAAGGAAGTAGCAAAGAACAGACAGAATAGACGAAGGAATATACAGATAATAACAAAATGAAGGAGAACTTGCGGTGTTTGGGCCTCGTTGCAAGGACGCGGCGTTGGTGAAAGGGTCCGATGAGTCTGTAATATGCTGACATCTATTTTTCTGTCTGTCTGTCTCACTCTTTCTATCTCTTTCACTCACACGCTCTCTCTCTCTCTCTCTCTCTCTCTCTCTCTTTCAATTTTTATCCAATGATCCAACTGAAATTTGAAAAAAAATAGACCCAACTAACCCCGCTTCGAGACTCATGGCAGAAAACTCGAGGAAATTAAAACTTGTCGTTCATTAGCTTTCGGGGGTGGGGTGGGGGTAGGGTGGGGGTGGGAGCAAGAAGTAGGAGGTTAAAGGAGGAAGACGAGGAGGACAAAAAAGAATGGGTGAAATGAAAAGAAAATCAAGAGGAAGAAAGAAAAAAAAATGAAAACAACAACTCAAGAGTTCATAACTGTGGCTTCCGAACTTCCCTGTGCCGAACCGAACATAAAGTTCCTCAGGGTCAAACAAAGTTTCTTCATCACCGCGGCGCACGTACGAGGAATCGAGAAGAGCTCTCTTAAGGGCGAGGGGCTCTGCATCCCGGGGGCCTTGTTGGACCTTGTTGACTTGGAGCTTATTGGGACATTTTTGATGTGGATACATGCATGTGTACACACGTACACGCACACATACACACACACATATAGGAAAGAAGTAGATAGCCATAACATTTTATATATATATATATATATATATATATATATATATATATATATATACATATATATATATATATATATATATATATGATGTGACAAACACTCAACAAGGAAAAAAAAAAAAAAACTGTGGTTTTATGATGCGCAATTGTCTTTTTCAGATGATTAAATCCTACTTGTAAGGAAACCTGTTCAGGATGCTTAGACTATGAAAGGAGATTGAGATACATGTATGTAGACACACATATAGACACGTACATACACTCACGCACACGTACATACACACACACACACACTCTCTCTCCCTCTCTCTATCTCTCTATCTCTCTCTCTCTCTCTCTCTCTCTCTCTCTCTCTCTCTCTCACACACACACACACATACACATAAACACACACACACACACACACACACACACACACATACACTCACACACACACACACACATAGACACACACACACACATACATAATGAATTACACCGGAAGAGGTAAGAATGAATTAGATTATGAATAGACAGAGTGAATAAATGAATTAATGAGTAAATAGATTAAAAAAATGATGAATGCATTATCAAAGGGGTGAGTGAATGATTGAATGATTACATGAATGAATGGATGAATAACAGAACAAAATGAATGAAATAAATAATGAATGAATGGATCCACAATAGAATTAAACCAATGAAAGGAATACTGAATAAAGGGATGAATAACAAAACAAAATGAATAAAAAAATGAATGAAGGAATTACTCAATAAAAGGAATTTAATTGATTCTACAAAACCAAACGAAATGAAACATCGTATTTTCCAACAGTGAATAACCTGACGTCACTGACATCATGCCAAAGGTGTCAGCAAGGTGTCAGGAAAAGGAGCATCGAAGAAAGATGAAAAAAATGAAGGAAAAACTTTGTTATTTCATTATATCATTTAATTTTACTATAGCATTTTATTCATATGTTTTGGCTGTTTTCATTACTGATTTCTCTTTTTTTTTCTGCTCTTTGTCGGAATTCTCTCTCTCTCTCTCTCTCTCTCTCTCCAGGTATCTTGGTGTTCTGGTGATTGCTCCACACCTCATGTCACGCAATTCTCGTTTCACCCAGGAAATTATTCACGATATCAAAGAACATTGCTTGGAACGTTTAAGACCATTACAATTTATATGTAACAGATACGTAGGTGCCTCCCTCAGAGTCCTGAGGTTGATGTATATTACCTTGGTTCGGTCCGTGATCGACTATGCGAGTCCGGTTCTTAGTCTGTTACCTCCAAATGCCCTCAAATCCCTTGAAGTTCTGCAGAACAAGGCTATGAGAATTATAATCGGTTGCCCAATGACTGCCAAAGTTCTGGTCATGAGGAAAGAATTAGATCTCCCCACAATCCACAGTCGTGTTACCCAAATTAATACCGTTCTTGGTACTAGAATCTTGCAGCTCCTACCCAAACCACAGATTTCCCAAGCTCTGGCTCTCCCTCTTTCCCCTTCCGCTCACTTGTTCCCCTTTTCTCCTTCTCCTTTCTCATTCCACCTCACGCTGTTTCTGTCTCTTTCCGCCCCTCTGTTCCTCACCATCTCTGCGTTCTCTTTTCTCCTTCCATTTCTGTTTCCCTTTCAATTATGACGTCATTGAATCCAAAGTCCAGATTAATGACGGATCTTCGTCGCTACTGATAGTTGGGGGTCGGAAATAAATGTTTTTCTCCATATTGTACTTTTGCCAAAGAAGAGACTTAGAAGCGCAAAAATGAACTTTAATGAAATAAAAACGATGAAAAAGTTTTAAAGCATGGAAGTAAAAAAGAACAAGTCTTTCAAATGTAAAAAAAACTCCTACAATATATGTACCTAGAATCGTATTTATTCATATGGAATTGAGCGTAACTTTAGTTCTGACTACGAATGAAGAAAAATACTCAGGAATTGATTGATCAGTTTGCCAACATCCCGCGTCTAAGGGTCGGGATTTACTTTCCTAATAACTCGTAGTACCTACGAGGGCGAACCTACAGGTCCTCTGCAGAAGGCTGGACAGGGTGCACCCCGGCAAACAATTCACCAAAGAAGAGGGACGAGACGAGACGAGACCACATCGGGAAGAAAGATCGGCGATATTGTCAGAGAAAAGAGGCCAGTCCGCCAAAGTATACTTTGCGGCGGATGTGACAAGGTACACATAGGTGAGACAGGACGTGGACTCCATGAACAAAGAATCGGGCAACATAGCCACGCCCTCCGGCGACATGACACCAGGAGCGCCTTCGTTGTACACGCTGATAACGACGGTCATCTCCCCAAGTGGTCCCAAGTTTCCATCATGGAACAAGGTCTGGCCCCACGACAAAGGAAGATGACAGAGGTGACACTGATGCAGTCAGCTATCAACATAAACACCGAACCGGGGAGCCACGACCAATCCAAGGTCGTCGCGCGCCTGATCATTGATATCACCGGATTTCTGTAGCACATATAGCCCAATCTATAGCTCTTGGGTACTATGCCCTGATGAAGCAGTAAAGCGAAAAGGCCTTCGGCATATTCGAGTGTTTCCTGTATTTCCCTTCATTGTTTTGCCTTCAACTACACAACTTGCATTGAAACATAAAGACACACACATACGCATGGGTACACAGACACACAAACAAACAAAATACACTGTGCAATACGTCTATTTGCACATGCGCACAAAAGGACGCCCTCCCCCCCGAGATATACACGCAAAAGAGTAATATTTCACGTTATCGCGCATATGAATCTGTAAAAACCATACACTTAAACGGGTAGCTAACCTATCCTAGTGCAAAAAATGGTAACCAGTCACCGTAGAGCCGCGTCAAATTCAAACTAGTTTCTTGCGGATACTGAAAACCCACAAACTGGATAGAAAGAGTTTAAAGTCCTTTTCTGAGGCGTCACGGCGGGGAGGTACCGGAAGGACTTCACGGACGGCGCCACCAAGGCCATTCTAGCTCCTCCATGACCGTAAGGGTGGAGGGGGACGCCGAAGGAAATCGTTTTCTTTGATTTTGCTTTCTTCGTGAGATCGGTTTCCATATCAGTTTCCTCTCTTTGATTTCTACCGAAGTGGCTTGACGCTTCTATTTTGCTATGGTGCGATGAAAAAAGATTTATCTATCTATCTATTATATATATATATATATATATATATATATATATATATATATATATATATATATATATATATAAACATACATAAACATATACACTTATACACACACACACACACAGACCTCCCCCCATGCATGAGTTATTCGCTTATCATAATCATCTTATTAACAGTTATTTGATTTAACTTGGTTATATTTCCATGTGATGTTACCAACGAACCGTAGTTTGTGTCTGTTAGGAAAAAAACTAAATGGAATGGAGTGCAGACAGACTTCTTAGAAGGGCGCCATTTGCTTGTAAATTGCTAAATTATCTTTTGCTATTTTCATCATTTTTCTGCTTCCTGTTTTCTCAGGAATCCTTCCGCTATCGGTGATGGTGATGATGATGGTGATGATGACGGTATTGATGACGATGATGGTGATGACGGCAATGATGATGACGGTAATGATAATAATGGTGATGACGGCAATGGTGATGAGGAGGGTGATGACCGTAATAATGATAATGGTGATGATGGTGATGGCGGCATTGATGATGATGATGACGGTAGTGATAATGATGAAGATGGTGATAATAGTAATAACGATGATGACTGTGATGACAGTAATAATGATAATAATGGTGGTGGTGGTGGTGATGATGATATTGATAATGATGATTATGGTGATGATGGTGATGACGGAAACGGTGATGGAAATGATGATCATACTGCTGCTGCTGATGACGCTAATAATGCTAATAGTGATGGCGATATTGCTATTTTCGCCTCTTTCTTCACCCTCCCCCATAACACGCAATGGACTCGCCCATTCCAGCCCGAGGAGGAACTACGCTCAAACCGCCGATGACTCGTGGCCCTAATTGTCAGGTAAGCAAGCCTTGGCGCTCGGGAGAGGCCGTGGAGCGAGCGAAGCCGTAATCACTCCGCGTAGCAGAAAAACGCTACATCGAAACCTAGGAAGTTCCCGGATGTCACTGAGTCAGTTGGATCCTACATTCAAATTCCGAAGAGAGGCTCGCAGGGATAACGGTCGCTCTGTTCAGTTTTCGGATCTCAGGATATTGCGGCATGGATTTCAGTGAATGAACAAACAAGCAAACAAACAAACAAATAAAGAAAACGACATTGTCAGTGAAAAACGATGGAATAACAACAAGGATAACAACAAAGATGATGATGGTGACGGTGATGGAGATGATGATGGTGGTGGTGGTGGTAATGATAATCATGATGATGATGGTGGTGGTAATGATAATGATGATGATGATGGTGGTGGTGGTGGTAATGATAATGATGATGATGATGGTGGTGGTGGTGGTAATGATAATGATGATGATGTTGGTGGTGGTGGTAATGATAATGATGATGGTGGTGTTGATAATGATGATGGCGGTGATGATGATGATGTTAATGATGATGATGGCGGTGAAGATGATGATAATGATGGCGGTGATGATGATGACGATGGTGGTGATAGTGGTAATGATGATGATGACGGTGATGGACGCGATAATGACGGTGATGATGATGGTGATAACAATAATAACAATGATACTAGTACTACTAATCAGTAATAAAGGTAATAATATATAATACTAATACGAAAGCGATTTGGGAGCGGGAGGGAGGGAGGGAGGGAGGGAGGGAGGGAAAGAGCTGGCAAGCAAGCCTCCGACGAGCGTCAATTCAATTAGCGAAAGGTTGATTGGCGTTGATTTGTATGAATTTCACGCGACAAACTCCGCGTGCAGAATATTCCGGAGCGCTTTCCGCCGATGCGAAAACCGGGAGGCTGCGGGGCTCTCGGACCGCAGGACGAAGGGCAGGCCCGGACGCATTGTGCTTGCGGATGAAAATAATTAAATGCTTGGAACGAATACGTAAGGATATTGCAAACCGGTGGGTCCACATGTACAGTACGAAGACAAAGGCACACACATATATGTATATGTATGTGCATATATATATATATATATATATATATATATATATATATATATATATATATATATATATATATGTGTGTGTGTGTGTGTGTGTGTGTGTGTGTGTGTGTGTGTGTGTGTGTGTGTGTGTGTGTAGATAGATAGATACATATATATATATATATATATATATATATATATATATATATGTATATATATATATATATATATATATATATATATATATATATATATATATATATATATATATATATATATATATATATATATATATATATATATATAGAGAGATAGAGAGATAGAGAGAGAGAGAGAGAGAGAGAGAGAGAGAACAACCAAACCAAAGTATGCTCCATGTAACCTCTGCCCACGCATTGATGCATGCTTGAATCGAGGGCAAACTTCAACAAGGATCTGAACGCCACTCCGGTGGGGAAACTGGGCACAAAGTAAAGGACAGTGCAGCGAGGAGTAACTACCTTTATTAATCTATATTTAAGGGATAAATATGATCTTGTTTTGCCTATAAAATACCCATTAATATCCACAAACTTTACTTCTGACGGAATTATTGCATTGTGTTGCATTCTCAACATTCAATTCATCTCCCAGCGTGTGTGCCGAATAGGTTTACAAATTTACTTGAGCTTGTTTGGAACCGTTTGACTTTGTTTCCTGACTTCGGCTCAGTCTTGAGACAAGCGAGCGCCTTTATTGCGCACGCATCAGGAAAATTTAGATATCACACTTGGTCAATAAAACGATACTTCACGCTTTTTCGACCTAAAAGAAAGAAAGAAAAAAAATATATATACTGATTTCGTATCAATATATTTTTCCTTATTGTGCCAACGTTTTTGTAAAATTGTTCAAACTTGTCCGGTGCAACAAGGCAAGACGAAAGCGAGGGCAGAATTGTAGGTCATTGTCTTATCCCAAGTTATTTACAGAGACACGAAGAAGAGAAATATTGCAGTGACGTCACTCTAGACTCCAGCACGTCTGCATTCTTGCATTGTATTTTTTACATTGCATCATAAAAAAAATATCAGTATCATCATCATCAAATAATCATAGGAATTATTCTTATTGCATTATCGTTACCAATCGTTACCATTGTCAGCACTGTTATCAGCTCCGATGTAGGCATCATTATTGTTATTAATTATAATCATAATCTCCGCTTCGGTGTCACTCGGAGTCACGGTCGCCTCCTGCAACAGAAAAGACAGAAGGGACCGCCACAGCCCTTGCGGGGGGACTTCGTGACGTAAATCTCATCACATCACAATACTGTTATTAGTGCTACAATCATCACTACAATTACATATTATTAAAATCACTAATAACACAATCTATCATAACACTTAACAACCCACCATTCCCCCGGCAAAACAAAGGGAAACAATAGAAAACGACAAGAGAAACAGAAATATAAATAAATAAGAAAACGAAAAACACAAAAAAAACGGAAAATGCTAATACTAAACGAGAAATAAACGAAAGCACCTAAGTCTCCCCTACCGTTCCCACAGTCTTAAACAGTCGTAAGGATGGGGCGGGGGGGGGGGGGGGGTTGTTATCACGTGGGGAAAGAACATCATAACAGGAAGTAACTCCTCCCTTCACTACTTACCGTAGCACCCCCCTCCTCATCTCATTTCATCTCTCTCTCTCTTTCTCTTTCTCTCTCTCTCTCTCTCTCTCGGTTACTCATTATCTTTAACTGTTGGGGAACGATTTCTAGAAGGATTTTCCGAAGAGGAGCGGAGAGGAGACGGAGGAAGGGGAATATGAATGTGAGGGAAGGACAAAAGGGGATGAGAGGAGGAAGAGAAGACGAGTAGGAGGAGGAGAGACGAAGAGTAAAAAGGCAAGCCGGAGAGGGAGAACATAAGATAACAACTAAGATCATAAAAGGCTGAGGCAGGATAAACCCGGCGTGAAAGGCGACAGTCGCGGAGGCTGATAAAAAGCCCGATGGAAATGTTAAAGACGTAAGCAGTGTGGAAATAAAGAGGAAAGGGGAAGATTGAGGAGAAGAGATATAGATGGACAGATGACTATTAAATTCGAAAAAATAGGAAAATTCTGAAGAAAAGGAGACAAGTCAACAATAACAACCACGCCATCAGCAACAACAACAGCCAAACAATAACAGCAACAATATTAATATCAATAACAATAATGGTAAAAATGATAATAAGAATAACGCTAATGACACGCAAACGATGAATAAACCAGGGGAAAAAGAAGCAGAAGGAGAAAAAGACCTCCCCACACCACCCCCACCCCCACCTCCAGTGTCACCCGCAACCAGCCGCGTGTCTCCGCATGCGGGCGAATCCCCACCCCACCCACAGTGATGTATGGGCCGCCCACAACCGTCACTCATGGCCGCCCGCGTCCCTTGTTCAGGCTCCGCGGGGTGCCAGCGGAGGCACTCGGGTCCGGTGCCGTCGTGGCATTCCTGCGCGCCCCTATCGCTTCCGCGTTGGGCGAGGGGCAGATGCCAATGCGGGGATGGAGAGGAAGGGGGGGAGATAGGACACCGATAGAGGGAGAGGGAGTTGGGGGGGGCAAAAGGGATTACATGGCGTTATGAATAGGAGATAAGGGCTCGGGGAAGAGGGAAGTAAGGCCTAGGAAGGAAATGGAAAGAATTCGAGGGAAACTATGAGTGCGCGTGTTCATGTGAATGTATGTATGGGTGCGTGTACGTCTGTCTACAAAGGCTACACAAGCCAGCGGCAAAAAGATTACCTAAAAACCTACTACTTGTATTATGACTACATCAAGCGGCCAAAAATCCCATGTTACGATTTACGCAAGAGTAAACAAGGTGCATCTGTATATCAACTCAATAATACGTAAAACGAAAACACCCTCATTTGCGTAATTTAAAGGCGTATGCGCGTATAGTCGAGCCACTTTATGTGTTATGTGTGTGTGTTTAATCGTTATGTACAAATGTGTGTTCAAAATGCGCATTAAAGCTAGTGATTTAATACAGAGACAGTTAAAAATATGTGTAAATACAGCGTCACTCTTCGTTAAAATATGTGAAGATCTATTTATACGGTTGAGTGACGTTCCGAAATTGTTAATTAATCTTCTAATGCAGTAATGCATGTAGATGTATTTACCTATCTTTCTGCATCCCGAATTAGAGCAAATTAGTAAACAAGCACTGCTCTTTATTATGGCAGGGAAATTTGTGCTTGACGTTGGTGCTTGCATATCTGGAACGGGTATGGTGTATTAGAGAGAGAGAGAGAGAGAGAGAGAGAGAGACTGAGAGAGAGAGAGAGAGAGATGTGTATATGTATGTACGAACAATGCAATAACCCTCGTCTTACTCCAGTGATTAATCTGAAAATTATCAAACTGACCTCTTTGTTTCTTTACATCCTTGAACAAGCAATCATTCCGACTGTATTTCGTACTAATCCATTGCAACAAACAAAATCATCCATTCGAACTTGAATAAACAAACTTTAATTAAGCGAATCCTAGTTGATGATTCGTTTTCGTATTTGTCTTAATTCTATTGGTTTCTGTGCCACCTTTTGGGAATAGGTTGGGCGGAGAGGAGAGAGCTGTGCCAGATGTATGAGGAGGATAGTGAAGGAGTAAGGATAGATAGCAGGTATTACTTTATCTCTCTCTCACTCTTTTTCTCTTGGTCTTTCTCTCTCTATCTCTCTTTCTCTTTATCTTTTTCTCTCTTTCTCTCTTTCTTTTGATCTTTCTCTCTCTCTCTCTCTTTCTCTCCTTCTTTTGATCTTTCTCTCTCTCTCTCTCTCTCTCTCTCTCTCTCTCTCTCTCTCTCTCTCTCTCTCTCTCCCTCNTTATATATAATTTTTTTTCTCTCAGCAAACGTTGAGTCTTGTGTCCTTTTTGTTTGTTCCTTGTTCGGGGTTGCTTGTCTTTGCCTTTTTGTTCTTGTCTCGTCTCGATTGTTTGTTGTAAGGTCCTATTCGTTTGCCTTCGGCCCTTTCTCCTTTGTTGTTTGTTCTTGTTCGTTTGTCCTTCACCCTTGTTTATTTTGTTTCTTTGATCGCCCTGTATCCTTGCTTGTTTGCTTTCACTGCGCCATTCTTTACATTATGGATGGCCTTTTGTTAAGTTCCTTTCCCTTTGTGCAACTGCCCTTGCTCAGTTGCTCGTTTGTCCTTTGTCCTTCTCTTGCCCTTTCATGTTCCCTCGTGTGTGCTCTCGGACGCTCGCCGGCATGCAAACACGCTCGCCTCCTGTTGCGTCTGTGCAAGGAGATTTGATGCTCTTTGTCGTTCTCGTTTGTTGCGCCAACTACTCCTCTCAGCGCCGGAGTGGCACGTTTTCTCTCTCCTTTAATAATCAACTGTTTTATATCATTGTTATCATTATCGGTGTTACCATCATCGAATTACATATTTATTTATTCGCATATTTATTTATGAATGGTTGAAGCGCGCCCGAATCAGCGATGTGGCGGTTTATTTCGGAACTGTTTTGTCCGTTTCCTTTTTCTTTTCTGTCTGAAATAATATTCAAGTATGTATTCAGCATTTGTCTAAGATTTTTTTTGTAATAAGAAGCGTGCAAAAATTGTATTTGCATCTAGAAATGTATTAACAAATATATTAGAAGCAATAAACAATAAACAATATATTCAATGCTGGTAGACGTATTAGAAATACTCATATGATATTATTTTATTCAAGAACTGCAGCGGTTGTTGGTTTTAGAATGTGTTCGATATACAATATCTTCGGTGATGTAGGGACGGGGAGGGGGGGAGGGAGGAAAGGGGGACGTGACAAGGATTCCCCGCTAAAAAGGATACAGAAAGAGACATCATTCAAAGGAGGGAAGGAGAACGAATAGGACAGAATGGGAAGAGGATCCGAACCTCTCTCCTCC
>BOPN01000525.1:143083-145583 GCA_017312705.2 Penaeus japonicus | reverse complement strand
TCTACAAAATACAAAACCTTTCACAGGGACCCGTGCTCTTAGCTCCTTCTGGAGAGCAAAGACCACATCAGGACGCAGAGGAACCAGAGCTCCAGAGTGCCAGGGTCATTGAGACGATAATCAAGAGAGACACAATCGCAGTGCCCAATAAGGGAGTGCCAAGGCGCGTGGGGCTCTCTTCCAAGAGAGCCACATGCTATATATTCACCCTAAGCTTCGCTGATTAGCATGAGTGTTCAGAAAGCGTTTATTACTTGTTATCTTCCCTAAGACGTCATGAGGCGATAGAAGAAAGAAATAAGAGATAAGAAGAAAAAAAACAATATTGGTTCCCCTGTCTCTTGTTTTCCTGTTTCTTCTTTTTCATCTCTGTCTACTTTTTTGCCTTTCGTTCCTTCCCTCTCCCTGTCTCTCTGCGTGTCTGTGTTTGTATGTTCCTATGTACGTAAATGATTGTGAAAGAGAAGGGCAGTGGAAGTGAGGGGGAGAGGGTGGAGGCGAGAGGAAGGGGAAGGCCATCTGAAGAGGGAAAGAGGGGAAGGAGTGGGAAGGAAGAGAGAGAGGGGGACGGGTGGCGGAGGAATGGCGATGGGGGAGGGGGGGAGGAGGGGAGAGGGGGAGGGGGAAGAGGGAGGAGGGGAGGGGGAGGGAGATGGGAAGGAGGAAGAGGAGGAGGAGGAGGAAGAAGAGGAGGGAGGGATGGCGATGGGGAGGAGGAGGGGAAGGAGAGAGGGAGGGAGGCAGGGAGGTACAGGCCAGTGGTGATAGACGCAACAGATGCTGGGCCTCATGAGGGGAAGGTGGAGTTGCTTGGATTATGTGTTCGAAGCGTCAGCACATGTGCCTTTTTGCTCAAGCGCAAGCGTGAAAAAATGCCAGTGAATATGTATAGAATGGCTGACGTGAGCGTATGAACGAGCAGCGTATGCGCCTACAAATCAGCTGCTGTAGTGTCTTCCTTTCTCTCTTTCTTTCCTAAATTGATTCTCTCTAATAATTTGGACTGAGAATAAGGCAGATTGTTGAATAATCATTGCAAATTATATTGTTTCCCAAGCTCAATGAAAAGCACTTATACACAAAATATTATTTAGATAATAAGTTATGAACATTTCCCTTAAACAATTTTGTAACACTGAGAGGAGTGGCAGATCGCACTCACTCGGAGGTTTCTTCAACAGAACTTGCATGAGACATGATAAATATATACATGAATATATCTATACCATGAGATTTATATCCTTCTCAATGTGTGGACTTTAAGCATACATGTATCATTACTAATACAATAACATTCTTTAAAGTTATCCCCCTCCCCCATTGCTGGGAGAAAGTAAGAATGTGAATGAATAATTTTAAAATGGAAGATCAATAATGACATTCCGACTGTGTGGAAGTAACTTATCAATATCTTTGTCAACATTTCCCCTTCAGTGTTTTTCTCCCTCTCACACATCCCATGCTGTGGCTTACGTAGGCCTAGTGTTTCGTCGTAAAAGTTCTATATATGTAGGGCTTAATCAGATTTATAGGCCATACAAGTTAATCTATCCAACAATAAACATCAATAAAATATAATGCTCCAGGATTTCTCTTCGTCTGAAATACCTACAATTTCTCTTCCCTTTGCCTACCTACATATATATCCATTTATCTACCTACCTGTCAATGTAAATCTACTCACTTAAATCTCGATCTGTCTATCAATCTACCTACATATCTATCTCTCTGACAATCTACTTAGATATCTATCAGTCAGTCTATGGTCTAAACTACCTCTTCGAATCCCACAATCGGCAGGAAGAACTGTCAGAGGATTCTCAAGGAGGAATTGGATCCCTTTTGAAACTCTACTTAATCCATTATACTTATACTGTCATGAATTCAAGAGCTTGTGCGGAAGAAACGAAATTCTTTGGTGAAATATTTCGAACCGTGTCATGTCTTTGAATAGTTCATGGGTTTTCCGATGAGTGCAGGATTTGGTAAATGTTATAAATGTCAATTGGTTAGGACTATAATAACTGGTTCCAGCTTCTCTGTCGGTCTCTCCTCCTCTCTCCTCAGCCATCTCACTCCATCTCCCTCCTCCCCTCTCTGTCTCCTTTCCCCGCTCACTCTCTCCCTTTTCTTCAGCGATCTCTAACCCTCAATTCCCTCCATGCCCTCCCCTCTCCCCTTCTTTCCTTCTCTATTTCCCTTTCTCCTACCTCCTTTCCTCTCTTATCACCCTAATCCCCCTTCCTCCATCACGCCCTCCCCCCCTTCCACATCACATAGCAATACGAAGCTTGGCAATAAATCAGTAAAAGAGTTGTAAAAGGCGATCCATTTTAGGCCGAGATGACACGTGACTTTCCCAACATCACGTGTATAGCGGAGAGGAGGGAACCGGGGTCAAGGAAGGGGGTTCATATGGAATATGAAAACTCTAAAACAGGTAGTAAATGAAGAAACTAGACCGATGGCAAATGAAACGAAGCGAAATAAGAGGGGGAGG
>BOPN01000525.1:110583-115583 GCA_017312705.2 Penaeus japonicus | reverse complement strand
GAAAAAGAAATAAATAGATAAACAAATTAGAAACTGTAATAAATACTGAATAACTTCACGGAATCAATGGCAGAATTAATAAAGAAAAGCTAATGTAGTAAAAAAGCGTCGGGCTATAATACGTGGTAAACATGGAAGTTGTGGCTTGAGGCATAAAGTTATACTATGTGGCAGATTGTCATGAAGTAAATAAATAAATCAAGTGGCAAGGTATGTATTGGGACAGTCAACGCTGTTGGGAAGGTTGTATTTGTGCGCATTTCTGTTTGTCTGTGCGCGTGTTTGGATAAACCGCATTCACCACTGTACTTTTGGAATTTATTACAATAAAATACACACACACATAGTCACACAAAGATATATCAAGATCGATGTATTAAAACAGGAAAGACACAAAATCTAGTTCTGCTGCGTTTAAATATACAAGAAATAATGTTCTAGCCTACTTTCAACAAAAGCTTAAAGTAAAAGTCTTACCTTCCTGTCGCCTTGCCAAGGGAGTGTGGCACTCATACAAATCTAGGCTCTCAGCTTACAAAGCTCTTGCCATGTCTTATCAGCGAGACACACGTAATATTCAAATTAATGTTGCTGAATATATATCTTACAGCGGATTTAGTGAAATCCGGCGGTGAGTGACCGTAGACTTAGTTCTATAAATTGATTGCCCCTGCACAATATATATCCAAATAATGAACTGAGAAACTTTTTCTCGGGAGTTATCTTTACGCCGTGAGTCTAGCGACTGTCGGGATACAAGGCATTCCTTCCCCAGTCGGCGGGGTTGCTCCTTTAGGTCAAGTGAGAGATTTCAAGAGCCACTAGTCGACAAGGAGTTGCGTAAGTTTGGGACTTTATTGTTCTGGGGATAAAGTTTACGCAGGATAAGGCGACGGCATCCCTCTGCTCAAGTCGCTGTGCTTTGAGGTCTTACCACCTCATAATCAAGGACAAAGCGGATTTTAGTTGGGATATTCTTAGAGCCATGCTCTGTAAGTAGCTGGTGCTGAGGATACTCAACTTTTATACACTTGTCAGTATTGTTGCATTTTGAAGAGTTCTTATCTTGACCTTTCCGTCACGTGACCTGTTCAAGACGCTGGAATTCACGCACACACATACAAAAGTGACAGATCCACAACCATCTTCGATTTTCCTAGTTGACTTATCGTTCAACATAGCTTCCCACAGTAACTAAAAACTCAAAATCTAACATTTCGCACGGATTTGCCTACTCTCTGACTTTTTAAAAATTTGGAATAGTAATGCACCCTCGTGATTTTTTTTATCATCATTCCATCCAGCGAAAGAAAGGATCACAACCAGACCGGCTTTTTAAAATGGACCAAGTTTAAAAGCGAAAACCATCAAAGCGCTGCAAAGAGAAGGAAAAAGAGAGAAAGTGTCATTGGAAACGAAAATCTAGCCTTTATGCCGCCACATAAATAGTAAACAATACAGCTCAGATTCTTCCCTTGTAAGAAGAGAGTTAACAAACCCAACGATAACACTAAATTCTCCGAAGAAAAAATAAAGATGGGAAAATGATTCCTCTTCACAAAAAATGGGATTTGTGGGGGAGATCATCTATTTTCTTCAATTTATAAATAGGAATAAAAGAATTGGCTGAAAGCGAGAGAGAGAGAGAGAGAGAGAGAGAGAGAGAGAGAGAGAGAGAGAGAGAGAGAGAGAGAGAGAGAGAGAGAGAGAGAGAGAGAGAGAGAGAGAGAGAGAGAGAGAGAGAGAGAGAGAGAGAGAGAAAGTAAAAAAAAAAAAAGTAAAGAAAAAACGGTAGAGAAAAAAAAGTGAAATATAAAAAAACTACCACAAACATCGCCACCCCCCCCCCTCTCCTCCTCTCCTCTCTCTTCAAAAGACGAGTACAAAGACTACTCCATCCCCCCTCCCCCCTTTACTCCTCCGTCCACGTAGCGTCGTCGTCAAGGTAACGGTACGACCTTACAATGGGGCTATTTTTTCTTTTTCTTTTTCCCTCTCTTGGTTTTCCCCTCTCCTTTTCCCCTTCATCTCTCTGTCTCCGCCATTTCTTCTCAGTGCCTTTCTTTTCCCTTTCGTTTTGGATTCTATTATCTGACACTTTCCTTTTCGCTCGCTTTCTTGGCACACATTTTCTTATAAATTTGTTTGTTTCTCTCTTTTTCTCTTTATTTCCTTCTCTCTCTCTCATTATTGTCATCAGTTCTCATGATGTAAGAAACTGATTCAAGAGATTCATTTATTTTTTATTTTTTTCCATTTCTAGTTATGCTCATGTTTCCAATATGCAATTAAGAGCAACATACAATTCACTAACCAATATAAATTTAGCTAATTTATGCAATTGAAACCAATCACACCAAATCACAACAAACAATAACACTTCAGTGATAATATATATATCTATGTTTGTATCTCCTTCTTTCACTCTTTCTCTTTGTATCTGTCTCCTCATTCCGTTTGTATGTCGTTTCTCTTTTTCTCTCTCAATATCAAGTCTTTTTCTTTCCTAGTTTTCCTACAAACGCTCTTTCCTAACTTAACTAATGCATGATAAATAGAAATATGTTGATAAAACCTACTGGAATAATGAAAAAAAAAAATCTTAATATCAAAACAGAAAAATAAATACACCACAAAATAATAAGGAAAACAAAATAAAACGCAAAACTAAAGTAGAGAAAAAGCAAAACAAATACACAGCGATAGAACTTCCAAGAAACAAAAGACAAATACACAAGGATAGATCTAAATGCAGGGCTTCTGTGCTTTTTCAGCGGGGTGGAAATACCTCATCGCCGAATCACAAGACCCGAATTTTAAAAAGGTCCGTTCAGTCTAGTTTACATCAATCACTGCCTATTTCCCCTCTCGCTCTTTCTCTCTCTCTTCCTCGGTCTGCCTTCCTCTCTCTCTCTCTCCCTCTCTCTCTTTCTCTGTCTTCCCTCCTTCCTTCCTATATCTCCCTCCCCTCACCCTCTCTCTCTTTTACACAAATACACACTTGTTCTGATTACATACCGGCTCTCTCTCTCTCTCTCTCTCTCTCTCTCTCTCTCTCTATATATATATATATATATATATATATATATATATATATATATATAAATATATATATATATATATATATATATATATATATATATATATATATATATACATATATTTATATATATATATATATATATATATATATATATATATATATATATATCTATATCTGTCTTACTATGTGGTGTTGTCAGCTATATTACCTTCGTATATATGGTGGCGCATCTCTCTCATTCTTTCCTTCTCTTTTTTTTCTCTCTATCCCCCACCATCTTACCCCCTCCACCTCTCATCCTTCCTTCCTTTCCTCTCATTCTCGCCACTTTTTCCTCTTCCTCAGATCCACTTCTCCCCCTCCCTCCCTCTCCCCTCGAGCAGACTTGCTAGTGATCCTCAACACATCCTTAGGACTTAGGCAGACTTTGAGACTATTATTACGTCTATTTGTTTGGGTCGGGGGCTGGGCTAGGCGAAGGGCGGGACGAGGGGAAAGGCGGAGCTAGGGGTAGGGCGGGGCTAGGCGAAGGGCGGGGTTTGGGGTGGGGCGTGGCTAGGGGTAGTCCTGGGCAAGTGGGAGGGTGCTGGCTATGAGAAAGGCGGGGTGGGGCTGGATGAGTGTAGTTTGACGAAAGGAATGGTGTTTTTGAAAAGGATTAAAGTATGCGTGTGTGTGTGTGTGTGTGCACGCGTGCGTGAGATAGATAGATAGAAAGAGTGAGAGAGAGAGAGAGAGAGAGAGAGAGAGAGAGAGAGAGAGAGAGAGAGAGAGAGAGAGAGAGAGAGAGAGAGAGAGAGAGAGAGAGAGAGAGAGAGAGAGAGAGAGAGAGAGAGAGAGAGAGAGAGAGAGAGAGAGAGAGAAAGGAAAAGAGAGATAGAAAGAGAGAGAGAGCGAGAGAGAGAGAGAGAGAGAGGAGATGGAGGGAGTGTAGAGAGGAGAGAGGAGAGATAAGGAAGGAGGGAAGGAGGAAATGAGAGAGGTGGGAGAGGGAGGGAAAGAACGAGGAAGTAGAGAAGGAGAGAGATGGATGGGAGGGAATAAGAGAGAGAGAGAGAGAGAGAGAGAGAGAGAGAAGAGAGGACGCGAAAGAAGAACGAAAGAGAGAAATATAAATATAAATATGAATATAAAGAGAAGTAGAAAGAGAGAAATACACAGACAGACAGATAAAGAGAAAGACAGACAGACAAAAAAGATAGCAAAATAGCCAGAGAGAGAGCAAGTGTAACATATAAACGAAATGCCAAGCCACAAAACAGCGCAAGCCATGCCACCAGAAGAAAACGACACTGGAAATGGAGCAAGGGGGGAAACGGAAAAAAAAAGAAAAAATCAAATTATAAAGCCATTACCAGCTGGTTTCCTCCTATGTCTTCGATCCCCCCTCCACCATCTCCCTTAAGAAAAAAAAAGTAATACGACCGCCGTTGATTGAGTCTGCTGAGAGGAGGAGGAAAAAAATTCTCCATGTATGATCAAGTGTGTCACACTTTTCTTTCCTTTTAGCTGAGTGTAAGGGGGAAGAGGTTGGAGAGGGGGGTGGGGGGATGACCAAGTATGTCACAATTTTCTTCCTTTTCCCCTAAGTGTAAGGGGAAAGAGGGGTGTGTACATGTTCAAGACTGCCATACTTTTACCATACCATAATTATATCTTTTTCCCGAGTGTGAGGGGGATGAGGTGGGGGGGGAGGTTGTACGATCCAGTGTGTCACACCTCTTTTCATTTTTCCCCGAGTGTGAAGGGGAAGAGGGGGGGGGGGGTATGAACATGTGCTCCATATTTTCCTTCGTTTTTTCCAGGGTGTGCGGGAAAAGACGGGGAAAATTTGGAAACTAATGGAGGACAATTTATGAATGCATCAAGGTTTGATTTCACATCCAGAGTATTTACATCATTTTCCGTTGATTTGCCGAGTGAGTGCATGTGTCCTTCCTCGTGTGTTGGTTCGTCA
>BOPN01000525.1:45000-52500 GCA_017312705.2 Penaeus japonicus | reverse complement strand
CCTCTCGTTACCATGACACCCTGACAAGCCTCCACAGGGCAAAGGATGGCCTTGGCACCTGCAACCCCGCTGATCATGATCAGTGCCTCGTGGCCACCGCATTGGTTTCTCTATGAAGCGTAATGTTACAAAGATTCTTCCGCTGAGGTATTGCTAGAGAAGGGAAGGGGCTGCGGTCAGGTCAAATTAGGTCATGGAGGTCGCAGTGTCTGGGTTATCATGCACACTCTGGCAGCCTTTGTTTTCCCGTAATTAAAGGCATCGACCGAGCACAAGGCCTTTTTAGGCCAGAAGCCAGACTGGAGGTGAAAGGGAGGAGGAGGGGGAGGAGGAGGAAGGGGTTGGTCTGTTTGTAAGGAAGGTGGTTATAAGTATTATTGTTTTTTTACGGATGTGAGTATTTGGGATGTTTTTTATTTCTTTCAATCTCTCTCTTTCTCAGTTCTTTGTATCTCCACCTCTCCCCCCCCCTCTCTCTCTCTCACACACACACACGCACACACACACACACACACACATGCACAAACACACACACACACACACTTATAATCAGTACCTATCTAGTTAAGATCAAAACTTAAGGAAATCAATAAATATTCGCCCTCTCAGCTTTTCAAGGTCAGTGTCAGGTGAGTGTATCACGGCATTACGGATCAGTTTTTACTTGTAAGTTATACTTGTAAGTGATTTTTCTAAGTATTGTGCAAAAGCACGCACGAGGGCTCTCATAATCGTTATAATATTTGTTGATGAATTCCGGCCTTGGTAGTTATTGCATGGATGATTTTTCATCATGAAAGGATAAAAGATAAGTAAGTGAATTAATAGATATATAATGAGACTTCGCAAAACTGACAGTGAAAACCTTTATTACAATAGTAGTGATAATACATAAACAAACAAAAAGGAGAATAACAAAGTACCGATTATATTGAAAATAAGAACAATAACAACAACGTTGAAAACGACTGACAACACCCAAGGATAAGAACCCCAGCAGCAGTACCATCGGCGATGCCATTATAATTCACCGAACGTGATGAAGGCCATTATGCAGAGTTTCGCCCATCGGTCGTTCGTGTCCGGAAGTCACAACATGTGTCACACACGTTTATAATCAGATGGACAGTTTGGAGGAAAAACATTGGGAAGACTTTTAGTTGTCCAATTGTTGAAGTTTTATTGAAATATGGAAATATGGAGTTATTATTTTATGTCTTTGTTTTAATGTTTTCATATGTTTTTTTTTCTCATGTCCGTGGCGTAGCATTGATTTTCGAAATGTGTTTTTACAAATATGATATAAATAATTGGTGGATTCTATTCCCTGGTAACGAGAAGGAAAATCATGAGTGTAGATCATTCATCAACCTAACATTTAATGAAGGCATTCTACCGTAAATCCCCACATGAAATTAATTAATGCAAGACACAAGACGGACCCACACTGCGAAATGTTGAATGGCGAACCAACAACAATTCACAATTCGAGAGCCTGTTAGATCGAGCAAAAACTCGACTCCGTTGCAGCGTCGATGGTCTCGGCATCCGCTTGTCGGGAGACTGAATAGCCCCGACCAGGAGAGGCTACGGAGCGGCCGGGAAAGTGACTGAACGAGCGAGAGCGAGCGGGGCCGGGCCGGGGCTGTGGGACGGGGTGGGTGGGGGTTGTGAACGCTAAGTCCAAGCTATGCGAACGCAGTGGGAGGCAACAGCGAGGCAAATGCGAAGCTATGCGAACGCAGTGGGAGGCAACAGCGAGGCAAATGCGAAGCTATGCGAACGTTGTGGAGAGGAGAGGGGAGGCAAGTAATAAGCTAAGCGGGGTGGGAGGTGGGGTTGTTAGGGCGGTTGTTAAAGCAAATGTTCCCCTTTGTAAACGCGGCGAGGGTTGGGGGCGTGATAGTGTGGGAGTTTTGAAGGCATTCTATTTTATATAAACACCATAGCAATATGCAATAGAGTACATACTATTCATCTCATCGTAGAGGAGAATTTATGAGCCAATTTGTTATTAAATCCCTTTTCTGTATAATGATAATGATTACATAATGACTGTCACATTTCTTTTATGTCACATGAGATAAGGGTGGAGAGGAAAGCTGCTTTGTCATGGCGTCAGAGTACCGTTTTCCCTCATTAAAATCAAATATTCACGAACTAGGCTACACACACGCGCGCGGTAGGTGCCTGGCTCACGTACCTCTACACCTATGCATATCATAAACAAGTACAAAGGCATATACGAATGTGTGAGCACTTTTACAGTCATACAAACATCCGTGCACATACACAAACGTGTGTATAGACGAATGATGTTCATTTGCATACGCACATACACAAACGCGTCTAGACATGCAAACTCACACACGCACACATGCTCATACACATACAGAACAAGCATAAACACATAAATACAAACTCTCTATGAAATGCACAGTCTCCTAAAGAACCGAGTGCTAGCTACACCTTCATTCAATATTTAAGACACGAATTCACGTGCTTAAAAGAGAGAGAGAGAGAGAGAGAGAGAGAGAGAGAGAGAGAGAGAGAGAGAGAGAGAGAGAGAGAGAGAGAGAGAGATTGAGAGAGAGAGAGAGAGGACATGCTATATATCAATAACCTGAATGACCTGTTTTCTCGACTCGGCGACCTGACACCCTAAGCCTGTCAGTGGGAGTGATTAATTCATTCTCATATTCGCTCGTGGGTTACTTATGTGGGGTTTATAATGCCACATCGACCATTCATGAGTACTGGTGTAGTATAAAGGCTTCACTTCCTTATATCTAGTTAAAAGATTGTTATTATCATCACTTTCACTATCATTATAATGATTTGTTATTATCATCGTTTTATTGCTGTGTCTGATGCTGTTATAACTATTGTTGTTTTGGTTGTAATCTTCATGTAATTTTATGTTACTCTTGCTGTAATATCACTGTTTGCTGCTGTTGCCATGGTCATTGCCACTCTCATTCGTATATTGATCATTTATTCACTCATTCATACATAGAAACATACAACAGCCTACACAACATCGCGACGAGGCCACAGTTTACAGGCCGAAGGTGAAAACAAACAACCAAAACCCAAAACAGGAAACCATGGGCGTTCTACTCAATCAATATTCGAAAAATTCCCATACATCTCCCCGCCCGATATGAATCTTTGACATCATACATTATTCACGATCTTTACGGAAAAGAGAGAGGGAAGAGTGACAGGGGAGGCGGGACAGGGGAGGGGAGAGGGAGGAGAGGCAGGGGAGGAGAGGGAAGAGGGAGGAGAGGCAGGGGAGGGAAAGGGGAGAGAGCCCTCCCGTACAATAGAGTGATGGGCGACAAGAGGCGGTTAACCCACTTACCTCCCTCCTTTTCCTCTTCCTCACCCTCTTTGTGTCTCTTTCCTTCTTCTCTTTCTCCCTCTTATACCCTCTCGTAGTCGTCCTCATCCTCTCACTCTCTCTTGTCATTTCCCTCTTCCTCTTCTCTCCCACTCATCATATACTTGGATGATTTTTCACTAATACTCGTTTATAGTTCACTTTAACGACTGTCAGGGCCTGAGAAGTCTTTTGAAAATATTTGCGTCTCAAGATGACGCACCTGTCGTTATCTTTTTGAGTTCACTATTTCCAGAGTCAGAAAGAATCTCAAGTTACACATGGACATATAAATGAAGTATATATGAATGATTCAGTGAATGAACTACAGCTATGTGAAACATCCTGTGGCAGCTATAGAGTACATGCACGGATGAATACAAAAAAAAAAAAAAAAAAACGTACATGAAGTGAGTAAACGACTAAACAGGTAAACCCAGTGTAAGCGGTTGTGGCTGTGGCATATTTTCGGGACCACCGTTGAGCATTCTATACTTCCCCTGTCGCTAGGCTCCTGCAGGAACTCGAATTGCACAACAGGGTCTTGATTGTTTTTTGTTGTAAAAGGTCATTCCTCTTATCCCAATCAACATCTATTCTTGTTAACTCGTACAAGGTTTATCAGAATTCTATGGGACGTATTGTTCCGGTTTGTTTATTTACGCATTTCTCGCACCTGCCTCAAAAAAAAAAAAAAAAAAAAAAAAATTGCAATTAAAATGTTTTCACATTTGTACAGAGCTTTGACCTCGCCCCATGCATTTTACCCCATTCTTGGGTTCATACAAGAACACAAAGGGATTTTGCATTCTGATTCACCAATGGATCACCACCGACAATAATACCAGTCATCGTTCCCTGAACATGAGCGTGCAACATTGGACACAACAAGACGTCTAAGCCCTTTTTGCGGAAATGGTCGGTGAGCAGCCTTCGCTTCCCCCAACCTTGCCCAAGTGCCCGGTCATCATGAGCCATTCCTTCTCCTTTTCGCTGGAGGCGTCGGGCAAGGACGGGAGAAGCGACGGCTTGCCCGCGACCAGCCAAAGCCCACTGCAATAACCATCGATTCACACACACACACACACACACACACAGTGTAGCATCGACCAACACGGATCTATTTTGGGGCCGGTGTTGTTTTAGATCGTATTATGCGCCAGACCGACACTAGTTTCTCGCTTCAATTTATATTTCCTTTCTTAAATTAGAAAGAGACCGACAATGTAAAAAAAAGGCAAAACCAAACAAGAAATTACCCACTCTTCATATTTTCTCTACTCGTCATTTCATATTCCACTGTCCCCTTTCCATATAACTCAAGTCTCTTCCAACGACCGGCCACGAAGCGTAATGACAACCGCAAAATTGGAATTGGATACGCAAAATACGCCGCTGTTGCCAGGCCCTCAGCGAGAGCGAGTCAGGAGGGGCAAATGGAGCACCACTTTGGGCGAGAGAGAGCGCAGGGCTGGGCGGAACTTGTTGTGCGTTTGGCTGAGGGGAAAAGGGGCGTGTTGGGAAAAGTCATTCGGGGAAATAACTCTGCGGAAATGGCTTTAGATGTGCTTGGATCATATTGGATTGACTTTTTCAGAATGGATCATGAAATTACCCACGTTCTTTCAAATGACACAAGTCTAAAAGGGATATAGAGAAAGACAAGAAAGATTCTTTAGATATAATTGAACAAAGGAAATAGTAACTCAGACGGATGCCAGAAAGCAGATACAAAAGATAAAACAAAAATCGTAAAGAATTGTCAATGAGAGTTATAGGGAAGGAAAGGGAGAGAGGGAGAAGGAGAGAGATGGAGATAGGGAGATAGGGAGAAGCAGACGGAAGGAAGGAGAGGGAGGGTGGGAGGGAGGGAGAGACAGATGGAAAGAAAGAGAGGAGAGGCAGGGTGGGAGGGAGTGATAGGGAGACTGGTAGAAGGAAGGAGAGGAGAAGGAGGGGGGGTGGGAGGGAGAGAAAGACAGAGGAGGAAGGAGAGGAGAGGGAGGGAGGGAGGAAGTGAATGAATTAGGGAGAGATAGAGGGAAGGAGAGAGAGGGGGATAGGGTGGGATGGGGGTGGGTGAGATAGGTAGGGGGGGGCCAGAGAGACACAAGGACAGGAAGAGGGGGATGCCTGGGTGGGGTGGGAGTGTTTGGGCGTGTGTGTGTGGGTGGGTAGGGGGGGGTAGACTACAAGACCGAGGCAAGCGCGACAAGACACACCCGGGACAAACCTCGTGAAGCATCGCCTGCGGGGAAGGGGAGGGAAGTTAAGGAAAGAGAAGTGAAGGAAATGAAGAGAGGGAAATGAAGGCAACGGAAGGGTGAGGGAAGGGAGGGACGGGAAAAGGAGGGAAAACTAAGGAAATAGAGATTGAGGTATGGAGAGGGATAGGGAGCGAAAGGCAGGGATAGAAAGGGGGTTGAAGAGAAGAAAAGAGACAGTATGAGGAGAAGAAAGGAGGAAGGGGAGGAAGGGGAAGAAGAAGGAAGGAGGAAGAGGAGGAGGAATGGGAAGAGGGAAGAAGGGAAAGGGTAGAAAGAAGAAGGGAGAGGGGAGAGGGGCTATCCACGCGCGTCATGCCTGTCTTGGTTAGGCTTTGATATTCTCCGCCTGCCATCGCAATTAAATCTGTTTAATCCATAATGACGCTGGAATTAATGTTTTCGGATGCTGAGACGAGTAGCTGGATTACGCAGATAGTCTACTCTGTTCATTATTGACTGGAAGCCTTAGCGTATAACGTATAAGTATTCTGAGTAGAAGGCATTTTTAGTAGACTGAAGTAGTATCTCCCGCTCTCATTCTTTCTGTCTGACTCTCTCTTGGTGTGGCTGCCTCTTTGCCTGTCTGGATCTCAATGGATCTGCTCTCTCTCTCTCTCTCTCTCTCTCTCTCTCTCTCTCTCTCTCTCTCTCTCTCTCTCTCTCTCTCTCTCTCTCTCTCTCTCTCTCTCTCTCTCTCTCTCTCTCTCTCTCTCTCTCTCTCGCTCTCTCTCTTTCTCTCTCTCTCTCTCTCTCGCTCTCTCTCTCTCTCTCTCTCTCTCTCTCTCTCTCTCTCTCTCTCTCTCTCTCTCTCTCTCTCTCTCTCTCTCTCTCTCTCTCTCTCTCTCTCTTTCTCTCTCTCTCTCTCTCTCTCTCTCTCTCTCTCTCTCTCTCTCTCTCTCTCTCTCTCTCTCTCTCTCTCTCTCTCTCTCTCTCTCTCTCTCTCTCTCTCTCTTTCTCTCTCTCTCTCTCTCTCTCTCTCTCTCTCTCTCTCTCTCTCTCTCTCTCTCTCTCTCTCTCTCTCTCTCTCTCTCTCTCGCTCTCTCTCTTTCTCTCTCTCTCTCTCCCTTTCTCTCTCTTTCTATCTATCTATCTATCTCTATCCCTCTCTTTCTCTCTCTCAATCTCTCTCATTCCTATGTCCTTTTCCCTCTCTCTCTCTCTCTCTGCTTTTTCTTTTCTTTTCCTCCTCTCTCCGTCTTTCGGTCCCCTTTTCCTCATCCTTTTCTCCCTTCCCTCTATTTCCTGATCTAGCTTATAACCCTTCCCTTCCTCA
The DNA here is from genome assembly GCA_017312705.2 of Penaeus japonicus. Classification (NCBI taxonomy): domain Eukaryota; kingdom Metazoa; phylum Arthropoda; class Malacostraca; order Decapoda; family Penaeidae; genus Penaeus; species Penaeus japonicus. Next base: position 45,575 of record BOPN01000525.1, on the reverse strand, counting down.
ATCCCTCCCTGCCTCCCACGTATCACCCTCTCTCTCTCTATATATATATATATATATATATATATATATATATATATATATATATAGATAGATAGATAGATAGATAGATAGATAGATAGATAGATAGATATAATATGATATGTATGTATCGATCTATCTAACTATCTATCTATCTATCTATCTATATATATGTATATATACATATATACATATATATATATATATATATACATATATATATATATAGAGAGAGAGAGAGATAGATAGATAGATAGATAGATATACATACACATCTATCTTTCTAGAAATTCAGCCAGTCTGGGTAGATACTCGGAAGGTCTCTTTCTCTCACCCACCCCTCCCTTCCTCCATCTCCCTTCCCCCTCTCTCTCCCAACCCCCTCGCCACCTCTCCCTCTCCCTCATCCCCGTTCCCCCGCTGCGTATGAGGAGGGGCGTGCGTATCCTCCTGGTTTATGGCGGGCGGATCAGCGAGGGTGCCAGAGTTTGGCACTGGTAGCTTTAACGGGTTAATCAGTGCCACCAGCGTCGTCAACGGAGATTGAGTGGCATTAG
>BOPN01000524.1:452158-454658 GCA_017312705.2 Penaeus japonicus | reverse complement strand
TTCTCATTCTTCTTCCCTTTCCCCCTTTCTCTCCTGGAATCTCTTCCTTCTTTCTCATTTTTCCTCTCTCTCTCTCTCTCTCTCTCTTCCCTCTCTCTCTCTCTCTCTCTCTCTCTCTCTCTCTTCTCTCTCTCTCTCTCTCTCTCTCTCTCTCTCTCTCTCTCTCTCTCTCTCTCTCTCTCTCTCTCTCTTACTCTCTCTCTCTCTATCCCTCTTATCGCTGGCCTTGTTGCCCGTATTCTGTTTCTCTTCATGCAACATCTCTCATTGCAAGTGTGACCTTCCCGTTGCGACGCCTAAGAGCGCTATCACTTTCCGTTACCTCCTCCTCCTCCTCCTGTTGTTGCTCTCGTAGTTGGGAGTGACCTTGCATGACCTCCATTCTTTGTTGTGTTTGTTTGTCTTTGGGAAGGAGTTGACCTTGTCTGACCTTTCTTTGTTGTGGTTGGTCCTCCTTGCTTATCCCGAGGAAGGAAGTGACTTTGTCTCACTTTTCTTAACTTTGATATCTTCCCATTGCTTATTTATGGTCGGCCTTTATAAACAAGTGACCTCACGTGACCTAATTTCATCAAGGTGTATTCCTAATTCTTAAACACCGGGGAAAGAAGTGACCAAGCGAAACACATGTTCGCTTTCTTTGTCCTTCCTTGTTTGTCAATGACCCTGCGTAAGGCCTTTCTTTGTTCTACTTCCGGTTAATCGCGATGTGTTTGGTGTCATCTTTCACTCTTTCGTACCCAGGATCTTGCGCTTCCGGGCCGGGCCGACTCTTTCATAGTCTTGGTTGCGTGTGGTTTGCGTGCATTACTTCTTCTTCTGAAGCTTGTGTCGTTGGTAGCTTGTTTTGATAATGTTATTGATGATGATAATAATGATAAGGATAATGATGACAATAGTATTAATAATAAAAATAGTGAAAATGATAATATGATAATAGTAATAACCATAATAATGATGATGATAATGATGATTACAATGGTCAAATGATAATAGTGATAACAACAGTAATAATTATAATGATAACACTAATAAAAATGATAACAATGATACTAATGATAATAATGATGGTTATGCTATGGATGATAATAACAATAATAATTTTGATAAAAGTGATATGAAAAATAAATAGACATCAACAATACCAATAGAACATAGCTAAGTGTATCATAGTAAAAATCATCAAATAAGCAAACAAACAAATAAACGAACAAAACAAAACAAAGGAATAAACAAAAAAAGAAAAAACAGCAAACAAAACAATTCAAAATAAAACAAACAAAAGCAAGAAGGAACAAACAAAACAAAACAATCCAAAACAAAGCAAAACAAAACAAAAAAAGGAACAAACAAAACAACCCAAACAAAACAAAACAAAACACAACTCCTCCCCAAAGAAACACTTCCCCACCAAACAAAACAAAGACAGAGCAAGTGCCTCCCGAAACAAGGCCTCCCCAAGTGCGGCATCTTTGTCTGTCGCCATCAACCCCGGCGCTGATTTTCCTTGCTAATCACCCGACAAAGACAATAACAAACATGGATCTCACTCGGGTTTCGTTTGTCGCTTTCTTTGCAAAATTTGCGATTTATTATTATTGTCTTTTTTTTTTAAGGAGGGATTTTTGTTTGAGTGGATTTATTGGTTGGGTTTATTTGTTTATTTGTTTATTTTTCTTTGTTATTTTGTTCTATCATTTTATTTTTATTCATTTATTATATCCTTTTATTCTGTCATTCTATCTTTGTTTATCTATTATCCTGTTATTCTATCATTTCATTTTGATTTATCTATTGCATTTGTAATTTCTTTATTCATAATTTATTCATTCTCTGTTATGAAGGGAGAGACCATTTCATTTATCTAAACTATTTATTCGGTTCATTCATTTATGTATTGATTTATTTGAGTGTTTCTTCCTTCTGATTTCTTTCTTTCATCTGTATATTGTTTTTATTCTTTATTCTATCTATCTACCTATTCTGTATTTCTTTCTTTCTTTCTTGATTTATATATCTATTATCAATATTTTTTTCTTTCTTTCTTTCTTTATTCATCAAATTATTGTCTTTCCTATCTATTCATCAAAAATGTTAGAAGAACAGACGAAAAGGGAAGTGGAAAAGCATGAAGGATTTTTTTTTTTTTTTTTTTTGAGGGGGGAGGGGTCTTTTCGGGTCGGGATCTGCTCTCTGGCCTTTCGAGGCTGCGGGGGGACGGGGAAGGGGGGGGCGTCTGCTGCCTGCTTGGCTCTCTTCTCCTCGACCACTCCATCAGCGAGGCTCCGTGGCACTGAGGCGCTGTACCCTTTGGAGGCACTTTGGTTTGGGACATTCTCTCGTGTTTGGATTCTCTCTGTCTCTGGCTCTGTTTCTTTATGTTTCTTTGTCTGTCTGTTTGTCTGTCTCTTTGTCTTTCTCACTCCCAATCCCTTTCTTTCTCTCTATCTTTCTCTCTCTCTCTCTCTCTCTCTCTCTCTCTCTCTCTCTCTCTCTCTCT
>BOPN01000524.1:437158-449658 GCA_017312705.2 Penaeus japonicus | reverse complement strand
ATTATGATACTTCTAGACTGGCCTATATCTGGACGAGTTGAATGTATATGTTTCAGAGATATGAAAGTTCATAAGGAAAGCTAAAGGAGAGAGAGAGAGAGAGAGAGAGAGAGAGAGAGAAAGAGGAGAGAGAGAGAGAGAGAGAGAGAGAGAGAGAGAGAGAGAGAGAGAGAGAGAGAGAGACAGAGAGAGAGAGAGAAAGAGAAAGAGAGAGAGGGCGGAAGAGAAGACATGAAGGAAAAATTAACATATCGGAATAGCCATTTACTTCTGTTAAATATGATAAAAATGAAGCAGTTAGTGCTCTCTCTCTCTCTCTCTCTCTCTCTCGCTTCGGAGGAATTCAGAAATGAGAAAGAGAGAGAAAGAGAGAGATGTCAGCCGCACCCTTTGCCCTACCTAGTCAGCTCAAAGGCACAGTTAAAGCATCAAAGCTACGGTATTTGCAATGCCGTCAGAACGATTGCAACAGTCGGATGGTATTGAAAAGTTTTCCTGGAAAGCTTAAACTGGACTGAGGTTCATGCAGTCATGGCGGGGTTGCAGTACACTAGTCGTTTAAAGCTACAGCCATCCCTCTACTGCAAGCACATACTGCATGGTTGCAACGAAGGATATCGATCATTTTCTAATCCTGCTGTTTAAATTTCGTTCATGTTAGATCATCTTCATTTGATTTTTTTTTCTATTTATTTTCCTTCACGTTAAGAATTCCGTGATCTCTGTCCCTCCAGATACACAGCTATGTACGTCTGTTACTGATTTTACGGTTGTCTGTAAACGTGTGCACTTTCTCCTTTGAATCTTGCTTCTCACTTCTAGTACATATCGCATACAAGGCATGTCTTCTTCTGATAACTTCTGCAGAAACATGTCTTTTATACTTTATCGATATCAAACACCTATCTCTCTTTCTGTCTGTCTGTCTCTCTCTCTCTCTCTCTCTCTCTCTCTCTCTCTCTCTCTCTCTCTCTCTCTCTCTCTCTCTCTCTCTCTCTCTCTCTCTCTCTCTCTCTCTCTCTCTCTCTCTCTCTCTCTCTCTCTCTCTCTGTCTCTCTCTCTCTCTTTCTTTCTCTCTCTCTCTCTGTCTGTCTCTGTCTCTCTCTCTCTCTCTCTCTCTCTCTCTCTCTCTCTCTCTCTCTCTCTCTCTCTCTCTCTCTCTCTCTCTCTCTCTCTCTCTCTCTCTCTCTCTCTCTCTCTCTCTTTCTCTTCTCTCTGTCTCTCTCTCTCTCTGTAAAGGACGGATAGATGAACATACTTTTTATAATATAATTCGGTGAATTGTAATGCCTTAAGAAAAACGTATCTCCCTTGGTTCTGCGCATGCGCGGTGGTATACTACTTGTAGCCCCCTTTCGAGTAGGTAGTCCACTCTCTTTGTTACAACCTACTCGGATGAGTACTGGGTACACCTGCTCGTGAGTTTTCGAATATTTTTTATACATTTTACATAATTATCTGTTGTGTGAATCAACGGGGGTAATATGAAATGGCAATCTATTTATTTTAGATTATTTTGCATTACAGCCTTTTTTTTTTTGTTGAATTAATTAAGTGGATATTTGCCGGCCGGAAGTGCTGTGAACTGACCCGAGCCAGCTTTCAGGTGGAATTATACCTGTTGACCATTGAAACAGCCATTCCCCAGGAATGCAACTACGTCCACCAAGTCCTGGAACGTATTCCATGTAGACAAATCTATGATTGTATATATATATTTTTCTGTTATTCTTTATGCTCAATATATGCTATATTTGTTAAAATAGAATTTAATTTATCCTTATGATTCATGTGACTGAAGGATGACTCCTCCGATTCTTATAAAACGAAACAAAAAGAAAGACGAACCATCTACAATGGCGCAGTGAGTAGGATCGGAGCGCAATAAGGTCGAAAATCCTAAAAGTCACGTTAATCATAAGGACTTAAAAGTATATATTTCTGATATGTTGTCTTTTTAAGGTATTGCTTGTGGGATGTGCTTACTATGTTTAACTACCTGGTGATTGTTGAAGCCAGGGTGAGTTTTTGTGAACACCGATGCATGCAAACAAGGGAGATACAGGTAAGGCAAGTGATTTACTTGTGATATAGTGCAGTGTACTTTTTTTTAAGTGTCGTTTTCGCTGATTCTCCTATATTACAAGTATAGTGAAGTTGTTAGTCACTTCGTGATTAGTTGCGTTGCAGGTCCGCTAAGTGCGCTATTTCCTGGCGGTACCACGTAACTTGGCGCCGGCTATGTAATGCTGTGCTGATAGCTGTAAGCCGTGTATGCCATGTGGAACGAGTTTCCCTTTTTGTTACGCTAATGCCCATGCCTTGATAGTATACGCCCGTGTTATAATTTTTCCGGGGTCAGTTATTTTTGTTAATGTGCTTGGGCTTAGTCACTTATGTAATTGTTTGTGTACTATACTTTCTTAGTCACTTATGTAATTGTGTACTATACTTTCTTAGTCACTTATGTATTTAAATTGTGTGCTATACTTAATCACTTATTTAATTGATCGTCTAATTGTATGCTATACTTTCGTAACTACAGGTATGTTATTAGCTCATTGTTGTATGTGGCAGTGAATTCGTGTTGAAGTGTAGCGAAAATGACGAGTTATATCCTAGATATATTGAAAGAGGCTCAGGCCTTAGGTATGAATCCTGATCAGGTGTCACAATTGATTCAGGAAGAACAGAAATATTCTAAAGAAAAAGCTGATAGGGAAGAACGCGCGGCTGAGCGTGAACTTAAGAAATGTCAAATGCAAGCAGAAGAGGCCGATAAACAACGCGAACACGAAAAAGCTATGGCTGAATTAAGACAAAATACTATTGAAAGTAATGAGTCCGTTCGTGGTGATACTAGTGCTTCGTTACAGTTTTATGAAGGGTTAAAGTTGCCGACTTTTAACGATGGACAAGATGACATTGATAGTTATTTACAACGTTTTGAAAGATTCGCAAAGTTACACAAGTGGAATAACAGTGATTATCACGTATATTTAGGTTCACTTCTTAGGGGTCATGCTCTTAAGGTTTATGTATCGCTGCCAGATGATACTGTGGGTGATTATGCTAAACTGAAAGACGCCTTGCTAAGAGCCTATTCAGTAGACGCCGACATGTATAGACGGAAATTTCGTGAGAGCAAATGTCGGGAAAAAGAAACTTATGTCCAGTTAGTTGCTCGAATGGAACAATATTTGGATCGATGGATTTCCCTGAGTAATATCAAGAAAGATTTCAATTCATTGTTTGATTTTTTGATAAGAGAGCAGCTTTTAAGCAATTGTAATTCTGATATGAGAATCTTTTTGAAGGAACGTGAGTTTGAGACTGCAGTAGAGATGGCTGAATCGGCTGACAGATTTCGTAGTGCTCATTTGTATCGCGGTAAGAAGACTAATCAATCTCACTACTTAAATTTAAACCAGCAGAATACAGACATTAATTCTGAGGTGACATGTCATGGTTGTGGAAAAGTTGGTCATATTAGGCCTAATTGTCCAGATAATCCGAGAAATTATAGGAACAAAAGTAAGACTGTTAAAGTAAATTTTGTTTTTGAAACAGAGCTATCGCCAAATAACTGTATGTTTGACTCTAATGGTTTCATCTTCAACAAACCCGCAGAAATAATGCTAGATTCTGGATGCTCCTCCATCATTGTTAAGGATTCATTAGTTCCCTCTAAATATAAGATGGGTAAATTAGTAAAGGTGCATGACTATTTGGGCATCCCTAAGTATTTCCCTCAAGTCAGGTGTTTCATTAAAAGCAGGTTTTATACTGGTTGGACGAAGGCTATAGCTGCCCCCATTAAGTTCGCAGATGTACTGATTGGTCTTATTCCAGGTGTGAGATTGCCAACCGAACCCTATCCTTCTGATGACCCAAACCTTCCTTCGGTTGATAAAGCTGACCTACCATCCTCAGTCCGTCCTAACCGTCCTGAAACTTTGGATACAATCCATCCGAACAATCCTGAAACTTCCTCTCCTATCCTGAACCCCATTGATGAAAATCAGGTATGTACTGCACACTCTGAAGTAAAGAAAACGGAGTCGCATTTTCCTATAGTTTCGATGGCCGTTCAAACTCGTGCTAGTAGTAATAAGGAGACTGAAATTAAACCACTTTCTTGTCCGGTTATGGAAGAGTTGGATTTGAGTAAAGATTCGTTTCTTCGCGCCCAGAATTCATGCCATACATTAAAGGTAGTTAGAGAAAAAGTAGAGCTTGGATCAATAGAAAAGGTAAAGTCTAGGTCGGTCAAGTATGAACGAAATAATGGCCTCATATACAGAGTATGTTATCAAAGTAAATATGAATACGAAATTGATAACAGACAGTTAGTTGTCCCTGCTGTGTACAGAAGTAAAGTTCTTCAGCTTGCACATGATTCCATGACTGCTGGTCATTTTTCACACCGAAAAACTAGCTTAAAGGTATTTGAAAATTTCTTTTGGCCAGGTGCAGGAGCTGATATAAAGAGATACTGCAAGTCGTGTCACATCTGTCAGAAGGTATCTCCTAAGGGCCTAGTTGCTGTGCTGTACCAATGAAAACTGTACCTGTGATACAAGAAAACTTTCAAGAGTAGCAATTGATATCATAGGACCACTCTCTCCCTAGCCCGATCGGGGACATAGATATATTCTAACCCTAATTGATTATGCTACACGGTACCCCGAAGCTATTCCTCTAAAGAATATAGATACAATTACCATTGCTGAGAGCCTGGTAGATATTTTTGCTCGCGTAGGCATTCCTAAGGAAATTCTATCCGATCGAGGAACTCAATTTCGATCAGACCTTATGAGTGAAGTTCATAGACTCCTGTCCATTAAAGCCCTCTACACTACGCCTTATCATGCTAGCTGTAATGGGATGGTTGAACGTCTCAATGGCGTCCTTAAATCAATGTTGAAAAAGCTCTGCTCTGCTCATCCACGTGATTGGGATCGTTATTTACCAGCAATTCTCTGCATACAGAAATTTCAAACGATTCTCTAAAATTTTCACCCTTTTGAATTGTTATATCGAGAACCGTAAGAGGTCCCTTGAACATTTTACACGAACTTTGGTCGAATGAACAGATTAACCATGAAATAAAAAGCACATATCAATATGTTACTGATCTGAGAGCACGTTTGGAAGAGACTGCTAAATTAGCTGCAGCTAAAGCAGAAATAAGCAGCAGAAATTATAAATACTATTATGACTTGAAATCTAAGAATAGAAAATTAGAAATTGATGACGAAGTCCTTGTTCTTTTGCCCACAGATCACAATAAATTGATAATGCAGTGGAAAGGTCCCTATACTGTAGTTGCATGTAAAGATAATGGTGTTGATTATTCTATCAAGGTTCATGGAAAGTGCAAATTATTTCATATCAACATGCTTAAAAAGTATTACAGACGAGAAAATGTATCATCTAAAGAAAACAAAGTAGTACAGATTTGTGTTGTTGAGGATGATAACACTGAAAATCATCCAATATATTGTGAACCTACCTCTAATAATGTTAATGAAGCAGAATTAAATATTTACGGAAACCTTTCATGTGAACAAGCCAGTGATATAAAATCTTTAATAAAGGATTTTGCAGATGTATTTTCTGATAATCCAGGGTATACTAAGACTATTGAACATGTAATTAAGCTAGACTCTAATGTACCGGTGAGTAAGAAGCCTTATCCTATACCCCATCATCTCTCAGATGTATTTGATAAAGAAGTAGATAGGATGCTTGAGCTGGGTATAATTGAGCCATCTTATTCATCCTATTGTTCCCCTGTTGTTCTTGTTCGTAAGTCTGACAATACATGGAGATTCTGTATTGATTTCCGTGGGTTAAATGATGTAACATCTTTTGATTGTGAGCCTATGCCTACTATTGAAGATGCTTTAGGTAACTTCACAAATGCTAAATACTTTTCAGAATTAGACCTAACTAAGGGCTATTGGCAAATCCCCCTTTCCAAAGAATCTAAAATGTATACAGCATTTGCTACAAACAGAGGATTAATGCATTTTGTTATGATGCCCTTTGGTTTGAAAACTGCTTGTGCCACTTTTGTGCGCTTAATGAGAGAAGTTATTTATGGACTTAGAAATACTACTTGTTATTTTGATAATATTGTTGGGTAATATACACGAATTGGTCTGAACACTTGCAGGATTTGAGAGAACTTCTGACTAGGTTGCGGTTGCATGGTCTAACGGCTGGGATCAGCAAGTGCTACTTTGGTTATTCTAAGATCAAATACCTTGGTTTGCTGCTTGGAGACAACGCCCTAACACCACTTGAAGCAAGAGTGAAATCTATAATAGAAATGCCCCTTCCTAATACAAAGAAGGAATTACGATCTTTCCTCGGTACAGTAGGATTTTATAGAAAATTCATTCCTAATTTCTCAACCATAGCTGCTCCATTGAATGATATGCTTAAAAAGCTCAGTAGTAATAAACTGAAATGGAATGAAATTCAGAATGACAGTTTTCAGAAGTTAAAATCAAAGCTTTCTAATAATCCTGTGCTTTGCTTGCCTAACTATGATAAGTCTTTTTATTTGAGAACGGATGCTTCTGATAATGGGTTGGGTGCTGTGCTTCTCCAAGAAGTTAATAACATTAAAATGCCCATTGCTTATGCCAGCCGAAAGTTATTAGATAGAGAAGAATTATGCTACAATTGAAAAAGAATGTCTAGCTATTGTTTGGGCAGTAGATAAGTTTAAGAATTATTTGTTTGGTAAGGAATTTGTCTTACAGACAGATCAGCAACCTCTTACTTATTTAAGAAATATGAACTCCAATAGCAGATTGATGAGATGGTCCCTCACCCTGCAGTGTTACTCGTATCGAATTGAGTATATTAGAGGCCAAGATAATGTGGGCGCTGATATACTTAGTCGGTGTCCTGTGTAAATATATGAATGTTGTTTCAATCTATCACTCCTAATAAAATTTGAAATTTTATCTTGGTAAAGGGGAATTGTAAAGGATTTGGATAGATGAACAACATAATTTCTTTATAATATAATTCGGTGAATTGTAATGCCTTAAGAAAAACGTATCTCCCTTGGTTCTGCGCATGCGCGGTGGTATACTACTTGTACCCCCCCTTTCGAGTAGGTAGTCCACTTTGCTACAACTCTTACTCGGATGAGTACTGGGTACACCTGCTCGTGAGTTTTGAATATTTTTATACATTTTACATAATTATCTGTTGTGTGAATCAACGGGGGTAACATGAAATGGCAATCTATTTATTTTAGATTATTTTTGCATTACAGCCTTTTTGTTGAATTAATTAAGTGGATATTTGCCAGCCGGAAGTGCTGTGAACTGACCCGAGCCAGCTTTCAGGTGGAATTATACCTGTTGACCATTGAAACAGCCATTCCCCAGGAATGCAACTACGTCCACCAAGTCCTGGAACGTATTCCATGTAGACAAATCTATGATTGTATATATATATTTTTGTTATTCTTTATGCTCAATATATGCTATATTTGTTAAAATAGAATTTAATTTATCCTTATGATTCATGTGACTGAAGGATGACTCCTCCGATTCTTATAAAACGAAACAAAAAGAAAGACGAACCATCTACACTCTCTCTCTCTCTCTCTCTCTCTCTCTCTCTCTCTCTCTCTCTCTCTCTCTCTCTCTCTCTTCCCCTCTCTCCCCCTCTCTCTCTCTCTCTCTCTAATGTATCTTCGTAGGTAGTCGGCAAAATTTAGCTGAAATTCCCATAGACACAACCATAGAATTCGAGTGCTACCAAATTAAACAAAGCACTTCAGTTAAAAATCTAGTACACTTCGACAGATATATGGCATTTGAAGCCCATGTAGATAACATACATATGAAGGTAATGGGAACATTAATATATCTTAATCTTATAAAAAAAAAAAAAATCTAGCTCTGAGCATCATTAATCATTGCTTAAATGTTTGGGGCTCAACTAACAAAACCCAGATGCAGAAAGCACAAAAACTACAAAACTTTGCTGCAAGAGTTGCATTTAGTAATGTAACTGGTAAGAAGACCAATCCCAATGTAGTTATGATACATGTGTTTTTATTTATAAAATCATTCATGGGAATTATTCACAATGGCTCCTGCCCTTACAAACTGTAGGGAACACATCAGGCGTTCGAACACAAGTAAATTCTCTCTATGTTAAGAGATCACACACGGAAATCGGGACATAGAAAATGCTAATACGTGGACCCCTGATCTGGAACCTACTACCTCATAATGTTAATGGCATCACTAACATCAATATTTTCAAGAAAAATATTAAAATAACATTTCCTAAACTGTCAATTGGGAAATCTTATCAAACAAATGTATTGTATGCTAATTTTTTTTGCAACAAATTATAAATGTATAAAGAACAAACATTGTATTTATGGAATAAAGTTTTTTAAATGTGAATTTGATCTCTTCCTCTCTCTCTTTCTCTCTCTCACTCTCTCTCTATCTATCTATCTCCATCTCTATCTATCTCTCTATCTCTCTCTTCCTGTCTCTCTCTCTCTCTCTCTCTATCTATCTATCTATCTATCTATCTCTCTCTCTCTCTATCTCTCTCTTCCTGTCTCTCTCTCTCTCTATCTATCTATCTATCTATCTCCATCTCTATTTCTATCTCTCTCTCTCTCTTCCTGTCTTTCTCTCTCTCTCTTTCTCTCTTTCTTTCTCTCTGTCTCTCTCTCTCATTCTCTCTCTCTCTCTCTCTCTCTCCCTCTCTCTCTCTCCCTCCCTCTCTCTATCCATCTTACCTTTCTGCCTTTCTCTCTCTCTCTCCCTTACCCTCCCTCTTCTCAAGACACAACATCTACCCCCCCCCCATCCCACCTTCTTTCAAATTCCCCGGTCTGATTTAGCGAAGCCGATTCCCTCTTACTCTCCGCATAGCCCTAACCACGTCTCTCTTGTGTACGTAGTCTGGTGATTATGTCCCGTAGGGTCGACTCTGCTTATGTGGAAGTGATGGGTATTAGATATAAAGGTGAAAGGAGTGGGTGTGATGATGGATGTTGCGAGTAAGGGCATTTTTTTTCACTAATGATAATGATGATGATTGTAGTAGCAATAGTAAGGATAGAATGAGAATAGTAATAAGGGTGGTAGAAGCATCTGGAAAGGAACGAAAAATTATGTTGAGAGCAACAACAACGTTCACAAAAAACAACAGCAAGATCACTATAAGATGATCTTGTTATTACTACTATAACTGCTACTTTGCTAATGATAATGATGATGGTAATTACAATTTATCATTATTATAAGTAGTAACAGATATCCTTACTACAGTATTAGTAATGGAATAATAATAGTAATAATAATAGTAATAATAATTCTAATAATGATGATACTGATGTATCATAATCAATATTATTACTGCTGGTTACAGTATCAGTGTTAATGATAATTATGATGACAAGATGATTATAACAATGGTGATGATAAGATGAATAATTATGATTACAACGATAACGATACTAGCATTAATAATACCAATGATGATGACAATGAAAAGGATGATGGTAATGATATTGTTATATTGATAGCAGCAGCAAAAGTAACCGTAGTAGTAACAGTAGTAGTATTAGTAGTAATAATAGTAGTAGTAGTACAACATCAAGAACAACAACAAGAACAAAAATAGAACATCAGCAACATCAATGATGATAATGATAATAATGATGATGGTTATGATGGAAATAATGATGATAATGAGACTGATCATGGAAACATTGATTATGATGATAATGATAACAATGATGATAAAGATAGTAATGATAATGATACTAGAAATGATAATGATACTAGAAATGATAATGATACTAGAAATTATAATGATACTAGAAATAATAATGATAATGATAACAAGGATGCTAATGACTTAATAACAATGATGATAATGATAGTAATAATAATGATAATAGAAATGATAATGATAACAGTGATAACAATAATAATAATGGTGGTTATTGTAATAATGTTGATAATAATGACGATCATGATAATGATAATGATGGCGATAATGATCATTATAATGATTATAACAATGATATAATGATGGTGATGATAATGATAATTATAATAACAATACAAGCAATAATAATAATGATAATAATGATAACAATAGCAACAACACAAATTCAATAACAAACAGTAAAAAAGATAATCACGATGATAATATTAATAATGGTAATGATAATAACAATAAGCAAAAACAACAACAACAACAATATTGATAATAGCAATGAGGATCATACTATCACCACTTCTAATATATTACACCTCCTGCTACTTCTAACGACCACAACAGTAATGCTAATGATAATAATAATTATTATGACACTAATAAAGGTAATGGTAGTAATAATAATCATTATAATAATGATATCAATGAATTATATGAAAATGAATGAAAATTATATAAATAATTATGACCATACTTAAGATATTGATAATAACAATGATAATAGCAATTGTGATAATAATGATGATGATAATAATGATAGTAATATCAACAACAATAATGATAATGATAGTATTGATAGTAATGATAAGGATGATAATGATAAAAAGGAAGACAATAGTAATGATGATTAGTTTTTATGATGATAATAATAAATGTTAATACTAATTATTACTACTACTACTATTACCACTACTAATAATAACAACAACAACGATACTAATGATGATGATATTAATGATTATGATAATAATAACAATGACTATAATACTGAAAAGAATAGTGATAATCATAAAGAGAATTATAATATCAATATTAATAGTTATCAATAATGATAATGACTATATTGATAATAACAAAAATAGTAATGATAATAATAAAAATCATGACCCTGTAGAAAACAATGATACAAACAGCAGTAATGAAGATGAAAACAACAACAATGACAAATATGAAAAGGGTGAGGATGATTATTAACAAAACCAACAGCAACAACAAGGAACAAAGACAAAAACAAGGAAAATATAGAACAAGGAACAACAACGTATAGCAATACATAACATATTCACATATCCATTAATTGATATTACTATATCCACATATCCATATATATATTACAGTATATTGCGTCAGTTCATGTATTCAAAGGTGTTATGGATTACTTTAGGGACATACGATCAAGAATTTTGCCTTAACTCATGAACAAAATTGGTGTGTTCAATTATTTCTATATCGATCTCAAATTTGCAAATACATTTATACCAGGTTTAGCAATTGCAAGTTACGAGAAAACCCGTGTATAAAATAAATATGAAAATTCGACTTTTCAGCTTTCTGCAATGAGCGAAAGGAAATCATATATATTTGTATAAATGAGTATGATAAGCGTGTCAAATTACATATCTAATTTACTTTTGAGCTACTGACAATATGGCCCAGAGACTTGATATATACGTCACTGATACAGTATTTGTCAACAGCATAACAGTGCCCTCAATAAAAACCAACGAAATGATTTCAGGAGTGAAAAGTTTATTATTCTTACGTAACCTTTAGATCGAATCTGAATACCGTGTTCAGCAGTGACTATACTATTTTTGTATTTCCATTATCCTTGTCTACCCTAACGATTCTGGTTAACTTTACATTCCTTGCCATCTCCCAAAGATTCTTCTATTGACTTTAATTAAGCAAGTTATTAAGTTATGTTCGTGTTCTTAACTAATTTGATGGCTGCCCCCTCGTACTTCTTCTGGTCGCACAGGATGTTTAGATGTTTCTGAATAGATCTCTAAGTATTCAGACGCAAGGGTAACATCGCGGTATCAATATTCGCGGAAAATTTCAGAGCATACGGTATAGATTGAATTGATGTTGTGGAAAGTATTGCTATTGCTGCGAGTTGCACAGATGAAAATTTGATAAAGGTTCGTTGGTGCATCGATCATATCAAAACGTTCGGCAAAGCGTTCACGCTATGTTCTACATATATATTGTATTCTGCAATAGGAACAGCACGGGGCAGAATATGCACATACTGCAGCAAGACGGAATAAGAACGTACAGAGTTGAGAAGGACTCACAAACTGCATTGCAGCAGAAAATACAGGGACGCACATGCTGCATAAGGAGACACACATTGTGACATGATGCATCTAGTGAGGCAAAAAGACGCATCGTAGAGCAGACAGTACACCCTATAGCAGGACGCAAATGCTACAAATTGGTGCACATTGCGACGAGACATGCGAATTCCAGCAGGCCGTGCACGCTGCAGCAGGGGCGGTAGATAAGGACGTCCCGAAAGTATTGGGGATACGCTGGCACCAGTATCCTCAGCGGAACACGGCCAGCTGCCAGACTTTAACCGCCCCTCGTTTTACGTTCCCTGCCTCCCCTGCGTGAAACCGATCTCCACTGTATGTGACCACCACTCACTGCCTGGACCTAGTCTAAGCCGGTTTATTCAACAGCTACCACTGTATATATAACCG
>BOPN01000524.1:417158-419658 GCA_017312705.2 Penaeus japonicus | reverse complement strand
CGCTTCTTCACACTGTCCTCTGCGGCATTTATCCCTTACACCTAAACTCTTGTCCTTCTGACCTCACACTTTACTCTGTCTTCTCTCTCATGAGACTTCTCTCCCTCACACTTTACTCTGTCTTCTTTCTCATGAGACTTCTCTCCCTCACACTTTACTCTGTCTTCTTTCTCATGAGACTTCCCTACCTCACACTTTACTCTGTCCTCTTTCTCATGAGACTTCTCTCCCTCACACTTTACTCTGTCTTCTTTCTCATGAGACTTCTCTCCCTCACACTTTACTCTGTCCTCTTTCTCATGAGACTTCCCTCCCTCACACTTTACTCTGTCATTCTTTCTCTTAGAACTCTCTCCCCTCACACTTTACTCTGTCTTCTTTCCTGAGACTTCCCTACCTCCACACTTTACACTCTGTCCTCTCATAGAGACTTCTCTCCCTCACTTTATCTATCTTCTTTCTCATGAGACTTCTCTCCCTCACACTTTACTCTGTCCTCTTTCTCATGAGACTTCCCTACCTCACACTTTACTCTGTCCTCTTTCTCTTTGGAACTTCTCTCTCCTTCTCTGTCTTCTTTCTCATGAGACTTCTCTCCCTCACACTTTACTCTGTCCTCTTTCTCATGAGACTTCTCTCCCTCACACTTTACTCTGTCTTCTTTCTCATGAGACTTCTCTCCCTCACACTTTACTCTGTCCTCTTTCTCATGAGACTTCTCTCCCTCACACTTTACTCTGTCCTCTTTCTCATGAGACTTCTCTCCCTCACACTTTACTCTGTCTTCTTTCTCATGAGACTTCTCTCCCTCACACTTCATCCTGTCGGATTACAGTTCTCTCCCTCACGCTTCTGACTGTCTTATAAGAGCTCTCTCCCTCACACTTCACTCTGTCTTATGGGAACTCTCCCCCTCGCGTTTTTCACTGACTTATGGGGCATCTCTCACTCGCGTTTCGTGCTTGCGAGCTCTCTTTCATACGCTTCACTCGCTCCTATAAGATATCTCTGTAAGTAACACCATCCCTGATCACATTACATTCATCTCTTTCATCACATCATTTACCATCTTTTTTCCTCTTTAGCTTCGTCGTCGTCCTCCTCCATCTCCCCTTTTTCCTCTTTCTCCTCCTCCTACTCCTCCTCTTTTTTCTTCTCCTTTTCTCCTCCTTTCCCCCTCCTCTTTTTTCTTCTCCTTTTCGCCTCCTCCTCCTCCTCCTCCTTTCCCCCCTCCTCCTCGTGATACTCCCCCTCTTTCTCCCTCATGTCCCCTCTCACCCTCTCACATCTCATCGCTCGGCTTCTTTTCCTCCGCCCTTCCCCACCTGTGCTCAACACCCGCCTCCCTTCTCTCTCTCTCTCTCTCTCTCTCTCTCTCTCTCTCTCTCTCTCTCTCTCTCTCTCTCTCTCTCTCTCTCTCTCTCTCTCTCTACTCGTAGACTCCCTTAAACCCCTTAGCCTAAAAAGAGAACCCTGAAAGACCTCTTTAACTACACTTATATACCATTTAGATCTTCCTTAGAACCCCTTAGACAGCCCTTTGTTGGTGCGAGGTGGCTTGTGCGGACGGCCTTGTCTTTATTTATATTTCGTTTGATTTTGTTTGCATTGTTTGGATATTTGTTTGTCACTTTGCTTTTGGGTTTGTTTATGTGTGTAAGGGTATGCAGGTATGTATTTTTATTTAAGTGTATAAGAACGTGGAGGTTTGAGCGTGTGTATGTTCGCGTATGCGTTTCATTATGTATTTGAAGGTAAAAGTGGGGAGCGCGAGTGTGGCTCTCATGTGCGCACGCCTCTGTGTGTTCGTATGTATATGCAAGTGTCTGTGACTACTATGTTGTCGTGTGTCATATTCTTATCAAAGGAAAGACGCCACACACGCTATTTAACGTTCAAACATGAAACGAGTTCCCAATCAATTCAAGAATGTAGGACACGAGATAAGAAACAAAACATTAAAGCGGGAAAGGAGCACGAGAAAACAGAGACCGAGAATTGACGCATAAAGACAGCTGTGCCCATGAGCTAAGAGAGAGAAAAAATTTA
This sequence comes from Penaeus japonicus, assembly GCA_017312705.2. NCBI lineage: Eukaryota > Metazoa > Arthropoda > Malacostraca > Decapoda > Penaeidae > Penaeus > Penaeus japonicus. The sequence continues at coordinate 417,609 of BOPN01000524.1, read as the reverse complement.
AAAAGTAAAGAAAAAACTTTTCCCTGAGGTATTCCGGATATAAAAAAATGAATGACATATCTGGTTCATCTTTTGACCTGATTTTTTGAAAGTTATTAGACTTGGGTATATAGGTAATACGCGTATCTAGTGACCTGATGTGTCGCTTTTCCCAGTGTAAATATAGCAATACAGGAACACGCCTGAAGTTTAGCTTCTCTTTGGTGTAACAACGTACTGCATGTGTTCTTTATACAGCAATAACCATCAACAGCGATATCTGAACTTATTGATGAATTTATTTCACAATTAAATGATTATAAGGAACAAAAAGAAAGATAATAAATCAGGAGCTGACGCGTCGGAAGCAATGTATTCTTGTATGCAGACTTGTTTCTACGCTGGTACGTTAGGCTGTGGGCAGATAACGTGCGTTGCCGGGCCGCCGTGTGCATAGAGCTCGGGCGAAGCT
>BOPN01000524.1:399658-402158 GCA_017312705.2 Penaeus japonicus | reverse complement strand
TTACGTTGCATATTAAACGTCATATCTTTTTTTACCATTGTATTCTCTTTGTACATTAAACTTTTAAGATATCGAAAAAAGAAGAAATAAAACGTACATACGATTTCTCACACCGTTTTCTTTTTCTCTTTTCAGAAAACCCGGAATGGCTCTTAGGAACGTTGCCGAAGTTGCTGTGTGCGGTTGCGACTAGAAGCACTGTGCTTTATCTTCAGGCAGCGGGGAAAAAACACGCACACACACGCACGCAGCCTTAAAGAGTCTTCTATGTGATGGTGTCACATGGGAATAGAAAGACGCGGTGACAGAAAAATATTTAAGGCGTCAGAGTGGAAGAAAGTTTTTTGACAGGCGGGTAGATAGACAGAGCGCGTTTTAGATGAAAAAAAGTAGACAGGAGAAATTGTGAGAGACAAGGGTAAGATAACAGAGCGTAGAATATTTCAGCTGTGACAGAACGTGACAGACGGATGTGACAAAAGCTGGAAAAGAGAAGACGGGAAGCTGGCAAATATGGAGTGCAGACAGACAGAAGGAAAGGCAGCAGATAGGTAAAAAGAAGAAAAAATATAAAACAAAACAAACCAATCCGAAATGACAGACCAAAAAGTAACAGACAACAGAAATGCAGTAGTCACGAAAAACAAGCAGAAGAAAGACAAGAGAAAAAAATAAAACAAAGGCGAAAATATGGGGAAGGGAGGAAGGAAAATAAAACACAGAGAAATGGAGATGAAAAGGAAAAAAACAGAAAGACGGATGATGGCAGACAAAATGGCCGGAGGCATAAACCAACCCGCAGAAAGGAAAGAAAATTTTTGCCTTTCCTGCTGTTACGACGGCGTTGTATGCAAATGCCAGTTTTAAATAGTGTAGGCGTGGATAAACTATTTATTTAGTGACCATTTGGCGACACCGTGTTTGGCGAGGAAGTGTAACAAGAAGGCGGTGCGGAGCTGAAATGGCTAAAATATTTTTCTTTCCATGTTCAAAGTTGAGTTTCCAACGTTGAATTACGCCTCACTGTAAAATGGTCTTATAGAACTTTCAACAAAGCGGTGAAATATATCGGTTCGAGCGACCAGTAAGTTCAGATTGTCTGGGATCCAGGATATCAACTGTTATAACATTCATTCAGTAAAAACAAAAAGTCTTCGCAGTCAGCTTCATAAAGTGCTGAGATAAAGACCTTCTTCCCTGGTCGAAGGACCTCACAAAAATACTGAATCCTAGATGATTAGGTTATATGTTTATATATATATATATATATATATATATATATATATATATATATATATATATATATATATGTATGTATATATATATGTGTGTGTGTGTGTGTGTGTGTGTGTGTGTTTGTATGTGTATATATATATATACATACATTATATATATATATATATATATATATATATATATATATATATATATATATATATATATATATATATATATATATATATATATATATATATATATATATATATATATATATATATGAGTGTGCTTATGTGCTAATATACTTGTATGTGAAAATGTAAAAAACGTATATATACTGCATATACATATTGCGGTGTACAGTACGTATTTTGTATATATTTGTAAATGCTCGCACAGTAAGTGCTAATGGGAATATTTGTGTGATTGCGACTGTGTGTTAGAGTGTATGTGTTCGCTCGTGTACGAGTACGTCTTTGGATTAGTCTCAGTTTTTAAAATCTTTTGTCCACGGAGACGATCATTACCGAAAGAAAAGGAAAAGAAAACGCTGCGAAAGCAAAGATTTGTGGAGGAGGGATCCTTTGTGGTAACCAAAGATAATGTTGAAATACAGCCTCCACCTCTAATGCAGTTTGTGGCAACGAAGATACGAGTTGAAATACAACTTACTAATGCAGTTTGTGTTGCTCGAGTTAATGCCAAAATACAACCGCCTCCGCTAATGCAGTTTGTGTTTCAGTGGTAACAGAAATAATGAAAAGAAAGCATATATTAGCTTAGTAATGTGAGTGACAATAACATATGAGAACAAACCATATTGACCTACGAGTGTTGTGAGTAAACAAAAGTAAACACCCTCTTCAAAGCTAATAGTGCCAAAGTATAACCAAAGTTATTCGTTTGTGAATACCATAGTGTTGTGCTGGACGTGACAGTGTAGACAGTGCAGTGCTAAGTGTGGTGTCCTGATAGTACAGTGATAAGTGTGGCGTCCTGACGGTGTAGTGCTGAGGAAGGCGTCGTGACAGTGTAGTGTGGAGAAGGTCGAGGCAAAGTGACAGCAAGATGCCGGGTAAACACTTACGTAAACCCATCTGTTCTGAGTACATCCGCCGTCACTCGTTCCAGCAGCATGGCAGCTTCGGTGAGTAAATGCTGAGTCGTGTAGATTGTAGTCTCATTATCATATATTTATCTATTTACTTATACCTTTTTATATAAGCATCTCATCTTGTATCTCATATATTATATATATATATATATATATATATATATATAT
>BOPN01000524.1:377158-392158 GCA_017312705.2 Penaeus japonicus | reverse complement strand
ACGAAATTTCAGCAGCATTAGCCACCACAGGCAGTAAGAAAAGTCACAATCATTTCAAATCACTCTTGTGGTAAGATCAGACACACCCTCGTAACACTAATTCTGTATAGCTCCATTCAACAAAAGTTATTACTCTCGACGTTATAGCACATTATACCGACTTCAATATCAATTCATGTTCCGAGAAATTAGACTGTTGTAACTCTGATTGGGAAGATGAGGCGTGTAAAATATAGGTGATCTCAAGGGATGTTAAACGTGTTCACCCAATCTGAATTCATTATGTCTGAGTCAACATCTGCAACGGAACCAACAGGAGGAATCTCTGTTCCTGGAAATTGGTCTCGGGTTCTCCTCGCTCGCTCCTTTAGGGAAGGGCTGTAGATTGCACTGTCTCGGATGTGCAGAAAATAATTGAAATAGATAAATATATTGGATGTTCACGTTTAGATGGATAGATATTAGCATGGGTGCACGCACACACACACACACACACACACACACACACACACACACACACACACACACACACACACACACTCACAAACACACGACACATATATACACGAAAAACAACAACAACAACAAAACAACGCACTGCACACATACCCCTCTAAACACGTATAAACACACGCACTCGAGCACACTTATACCTATCGATGCACTCACATGAACAGACTCCATTCTTGTACACATAATATAATAGTTGGACGCCCATGTTTATCTCACTTTTTATAATTGAATATACTAGTTTCCCTGGCACCGAAAATGCATACTCAGTGCCAGAGAAACGCTGTAACCCTTTGACTATTTCAATAACAATGTACCTTTAATTTAGATGGAAATTAATATTTCTTTACTAGCCATTACGAAACAAAAGCCAAATAAACATTTGTTTTTTTCCATTAAAGTTACCCAATACTTCAATACAAAGAATGTATAAAACTCAGGACATTTCTAATCATAGAAACGGTTCGTCTCAGATCACATGTTGTCCGAGAAATAGTGTTTACGTAAGCAACAGATAATGAATTGGCAGGGCAGCATTAGGGCGTGTTAGTGTTGTGTCTCCCTTGATTACCCAAGAGAGGCACGCTGCGTTCCTATTATTGATCCCACGCATGTACGGAACCGTTACGCTACGCGAGCTCAGTTGGCATTATTGCTCCGAGCGGCATCTGTCGGTCTATCGGATTGTATTGGCTCTTCGCAGTCGAGCTGTATAGCCGCGTTCGGAATGCTTTTGGTGATGGATATTTTCGTAAGGTTTTATGATGCGTAGATGATGCTGGGCGAGTGGCAGTAGGTCACACAGCATGGGAGTCCCGCGCTTGAACGTTTCGTCTACTGCGCACATCCCCTTCCCTTTGGGGGCGTGTGTATGGTCTCATTCCACACACAGTCGTTCAAGAACGTTCAGATAATATGTACCACATTCGGCAAGAGAAAGGAAATGATTTATTTATGTTGGGATATTGATTCGAATTACGTCTTTCTCCCTTTCTCTGTAAATGCTGGTCTTTCTTTCACTGCGTTCTCATGAATAAGGAGAGAACTCGTGCGCCTCGTCCCCGAATTTCTTGGCCGAAGAAAGTTCTTGATCCACAAGAAAAAATGCTAATTTTGTGGAGTCAGGCTACCAACACATTACACTTTCCAGCTTCTCTCCTACCTCCTGCAACTTTCACTCTCGTAACACTTACTTTGCACACTGACAACACACCCTTAAAGGAGAACTCAGGGGAGAGTCGCCCTTATTCTTCCGTGCATACGATTGACATGGAATTTTACTCGCACACTTGATGCAGATGTCTGGTATCCTCACACCACAGATAAAATTACAGTCACCTTATTTCATATCTGGCCACATACCGATAGTTCATTTGCGATATTCATGGCGCTATCCATTTGTTCACAGCCTCTGATCAAACCTGTTCTTCTTCATGACATTGATCAAACTTGTGAACATATAGAATAAATCTTTTTAAAGTAATAGCGTTTTACAAAGCATGTTAAACATTGAGTGCCATCTAGTCGTAGTTAAAGACAAAAGGATAACCGACACGAACATTGTAGAGTACATAAGCCAATCAGCTTCTTAGATTTGGAAAAGAGGCGTGGCGTCTGGGCTGATATGAAATAAATTGACCATAATAAAACTGATGATAAAGGTGGAAGCAAGCGCAAATATAACAAATCTCTTGTCTGCTAATTCGTGGATCTAGGATTTTCTTCATACTGAATTATATATTCATTCAAATTCACATGCAAGCAGAGCTTTCTCTTATGACTCCTTACAATATAAATGAATATGAATGACGAGAGATTCAGAGATGAGACAGCCAAGCTTGTTCAAGAAAGCAAAAGTCTTTGTCTGTGAAAAGTTCGTCAGAGGGTCGAGAATATTTTCTGAGTAGAATATTCACGAAGGATGTTCAGAACTTAATTATAACTCATCACCACATTTTATGTATATATACATATATATATATATATATATATATATATATATATATATATATATGTATATATATACATATACACACACACACATATATATATATATATATATATATATATATATATATATATATATATATATATATATATATATATATATATATATATATATATATATACATATATACATATATATATATATATATATATATATATATATATATATATATATATATACATACATACATACATACATACATACATACATACATACATACATACATACATACATACATACATACATACATACATACATACATACATACATAGAGAGAGAGAGAGAGAGAGAGAGAGAGAGAGAGAGAAAGAAGGAGAGAGAGGGAGAGAGAGAAGGAGAGAGAGAGAGAGAGAGAGAGAGAGAGAGAGAGAGAGAGAGAGAGAGAGAGAGAGAGAGAGAGAGAGAGAGAGAGAGAGAGAGAGAGAGAGAGAGAGAGAGAGAGAGAGAGAGAGAGAGAGAGAGAGAGAAGGAGAGAGAGGGAGAGAGAGAAGGAGAGAGAAATACAAAGCAAAAGATAGACAGATGGATTGGCAGGTTCCCCAGACACACATTACCACGTCATCCCCGCAGGCACGATGCAGGCTGATTAACAGTGTTACTCTGATTTGGCGATTGGGGTTCTTTCGACTGAGGTTTAGTTAGTTCCATTAATGAAGCTTAATTAGCTAATCACACCCACGATTCCCAGGCAGCGCCCATCCTCTCTTTCATGAGGACTGCTTGGATTCCCTCTTCGCCCCCCCAACCCCCCTCCCCCCTCACCCTCCCTCATCATCGGGGAATCCCCTCCCTTCATTGACCACTCCCCTCGCACGTCAGTCACTGGGTCGCGTTACACTGACCTTCCTTCTCCTAAATCCGTGTCCCCTTTTTGCACTCTCATCACAGAGGGTTTTTACCCCATTATAACCTTATTATGATGAGGGGTTGGGGGGCAGGATGGCCGTTGGGGCGTTATTCGTTTCCACTCCCCTTTTTCCCCTCTCCTCAACCCCGCCCTTTTTCCCCTGATCATCGTGGCAACCCCTTTCCCCTCGTCTCGTGTTTGCTCTCGCTTCTCGCTCCTCTTTCACTGTGCTTCGTTTCCCCTCTCCGCCAGTCATTAAGGCTCTCCCCTCACTCCCTTATCGTCTGGATCCTTCCTTACTCCTCTCCCCTTTACCCTCATCGCAGTCTTTCCTTCCCTTCCCATCACCCGCCCTTCCTTTCCCTCCTTCCGTCTCTCTTCTACTGCCTCACACGCCCTCCCTTCCCCCTTTCTCTTCCTCCTTCCCTCTCATCAAACTTCCCTTCCCCTCCTCCTCCTCCCACGCTTCCACTCCTCCTCCCTCCCTCCTTCTCCCTAATCCGCCTTCCTTCCTTCCCCCTCACCTGCCCTCCCTTCTCCCCAAAAACAACAACAAAAACAACAACAACAACATTATTCCACTCTTTATTCGCACTTGTCTCAACAGTTCCTTCCATCATCTAATTTCTTCTGTCATCGAAGTCCCGAAATTTTATTTTTGTGTGTTGCTGATTTCCCAGTGTTTGTTTGTATGTTTGTTTATCTATCTATTTATTGGTCTATTTATTTTTTCGTATTGATATTTCCTCAATACTTTATCTTCATCTTGGTTTGTTTTTTCTATATTTACGGATTCACTTATCTATTTATCTGTTTATTCATCTTTTTATTTATTCATTTTTTTGTGTGAAAATAATGATTTCTTTGTGTTGATTTTTTCTCATCGTCTTATTTGAACGTTTTATAAATTCATTTATTTCCATATTTCTTTATTCGTTTATCTATTTATCTGTCTACCTATTTCTTCACTCATTTATGAATTATTTGTCAGTCTATTTCTCCATTTCTTCATTATTTATGTACTCGGTGGAAATAACCTTCGACTCGCGCCCTCTGCAGCAGCGCCGCCGCATCGCCACGCCATCATTAGGAACTTAGCGGTCGTAGGCGGCCTTGTTTTGGCTATAAGGGCGATATATATCCGACTCTGAATGAGATGCCTGAAAGTGGCAGTTATGAGGCAGATTATGGGTATGTATGCCCGCTCCTCCGCCGCTCCAGAACGAAAATGGGCCCGGAATCATCATCGTCGATTTCTCATCACTACCGATTCTCTTTTGTTTTTGTTTTCTTTTCTCCCCGTCATCACCAAAGGCTTCATCTTTAGTATAATCTTACTTCCGTGTTGACCAATACGGCCTATATATGCATAGTAATCATCTTTTGAATCGAGAAATAATAATATACTCACCAAATTCACGTCAAATTAAACAACCTAACGAAGGTAAAGGCCATTCCCTTCCCGTTAATTTCTCTCACCGACTCTCGCTCATCCCGTAAGGAGGAACAGGTCTTATCTAAAGCACGGAAACGTAATAAACAAACAAACAAAAACAAACAAACACCTCACTTCTCTCCTCTATCGGGACCTTAGACTATTATTTCGGTGATTCTGCACGTTATGAGGAACACGTTTGCGGGGAAACCACCGCGCATAAGTCTACATCATTCAAGCTTATTATGAGGTCGTTCTCCCTCTACGTAAAATCACGAAGATAAATGTTAGATCGGTCGCAGTCTATCTTATCTCCTTCCAGGGTGAAACTCGGAAAAGGTGAAATGATTGACTAATGTCACACATCATTTACCATGACTGAGATCAATACGGCAACACGCGGGAGTCTGGTGACATGTGCTAATGATCCGTCTGTATTTGGGATCCGTAATGTTTGTAAATATTTGTTTTGACACGGGTATACCTAAACAAAGTAACGTTAAGCATTTTTTCATAATTAGGAACATTAAGATATTCAAAGAATCTCAGGAACGATTTTAGGATCAGGAGCACCAAAAGAATCAGGAACGTCTGAGAATCAGAGTAAAAAAAAAAAAAGAATTACAGAATAACATTTTGTTGGGTCATATCCCAGGCTATCGCGCCGAACATTATTCATAAATGATTTATCTGTCACCGCCACCATCATCAACACTATCATTATGTATCATTACGACAAACGCTGTCGCTGCCTCTAGCTCATTCGCAGCCTCCATGAGCATCACTTAAAGAGATGTATGTCAGGAGAGTATAAAAAATATGAGAAAAAGAGTGGTGGAAAGGCTGACGGAGAAAGAGAGAGAGAGAGAGAGAGAGAGAGAGAGAGAGAGAGGGGGAGGAAGAATATGGACGGGGAAGAGGAGATGGAGAGGAAAAAGGAAGAAAGAGGGAGATCGAAAGGAAGAGGTGGAGGGGGTAGAGAAGGAAGAGAGAGGCATTGAGAATAGAAGAGGAGTTAGAGCGAGAGAAAGGGGCAGAGAAAAGGACGAATGAGGAAGAGGAAGGATTATGGGGAAAGAGAGGTAGTGGAGAGGAAAATACAGGGGGAGGGAGGCGGAGAGAGAGAGAGAGAGAGAGAGAGAGAGAGAGAGAGAGAGAGAGAGAGAGAGAGAGAGAGAGAGAGACAGAGAGGTGAATGACAGGCAGAAAGAGAGAAAGAAAAAGAGGTGAATAGATAGATAAAAATAGAAAATAAAAAGTGTAAGGCAGTTCACACCCAAAAAAGTATAGTACATGCCAAAAGTAGGGAACGCCACTATTTGTAAAAGGCGTACAGAAAAAGAAAAGAAAAAAAAGTTTGAAAAGTGGGCCATCAAGTACACACGCTAGTACTCTAGATCTTAAATATAACTCTTGAGTTCCATGGATACGCCTTCACGCCTAGAAAAAAAAGAAGAAATTAAACTTTTGTGATAAGGAAACTCCGTGCTGCAGATGTAATCAAACAGCAGACAAACGAGTAACATCACTCCTTGTACCTTGCTCATGCTTCTGCGGGCGTATAAGGCCAAGGGCGTGAGCAGGGTGGGAGGGGGCAGTGGCAGAAGATGAGGGGGAGGGGGGAGGTAGGGAGGAAGGGGTAGCGGTAAGGGGCGGGAGCGGCTCTGACTGTAACGTAAACCGACAAACGGACCGGAGACACGTAGAAGGGGGGGGGGGGACGGGGAGAGGGGGGGGGGGAGAAGGGAGAGGGAAAAGGGGAGAGGGGAATAATTATAGCTCTGACCTGCCAGTTTTCACCTGTACGAGTTGGCAGTTACGACATAAATGCGGGAGAGGTGTCACTCTGCGGGGGTGGCGAGAGAGGGAGGCATTGTGTATGGGCGGTAGGTAGTGGCACTTTGTAGGGATCGCATGACGCTCACATAGGACATGGGGAATTTTGCTCTGCCTTGCGGAATGGGGGAGGCAAGGACGGACACGCGTACCGAGGCTCTCCCGGGAATGCTGTTTACCAAGAGGAAAGAGGCACAAGAGGAAAGGGAGAGTAGAAATGGAGAGATTGAACGCTCTTTACAGAAAAATGAAGAGGCAGATGATGCGGGGAGAAAAGAGGGAGATAAGGAGGGGAAGAATACCGTTTACATTAAAGTAAGCAGTCGACGAAGGAAAGGCAGAAGAGTTTACTGTGTTAGAAAAAGGGAAACAAGACGACAGAGATAAGGTAGAAGAATAGATTAACCGCTCGGAAAAAAGGAGAGAAGCAGGAATTTAAAACGAAGGGGAGACTGTGTTGGAAAAAAAGAGACAAGACTATTACGCGAAGAAAAACGAGGAATCTATGGAGGAAAATCTGAGAATAACCTGCATCGAAAAAAAAGAATTGAGTATTAAGAAGAAATATACGAAGAGACAGTATATACGAGTGACAGGAATGTAGGTGGGTAGAGAAAGGGGAGCGTTGCGTTGGAGAAGGCGGCACCTGAACATAGGAAGAAGGGGACAGGGAACAGGGGACAGGGAGGGTGCTATGTGAGCGGAAGTAAGCATGCACTGTTTGTTTGGAGTTATAAATAAGGCCTTTTGGGGTGAGCTAATTTTACGTAGATAGGACTTAATTAGAGTGGGGTTGGATATCAAACCTTAATCTATTATTAGCATTAATACTTCGTCGTAAAAATACACTGATGAATAAGAAGAAAGTTTTATTGGAGCTGATTTAAGTGTAAGAGCATTTCTGGCACAGGAAAGTGTAACTAGACCTCAGAATATTTTGTTTAGAATTTATGAGTCGTTGACTAACAAACATAAGACTGTTATAGGGCAGTATTATTATGATACTGTACGTCGGGGTAAGAAAGAATTTTAAAATTACGATAAGAAAGTTATACAGGGTACCGTTTAGGAAATAATATTAACCAGCGAAGTTACAGACTTGGCAAGATATTAAAGGTACACGAGTAGACAATCGCGCCATGTTTGGATATGAAAGCAATGCGCCAAGGATCGCTTTACATTATGAGGAAAAATAATAGTTTAAGAGAAACGTGTACCTAAAAAACGGACAAAATATATGGAACCTCTCCTGCTTCTAAAAGAGAAAAATGTAAAATAATAGATATTTTTGAATGCGAGACAACTGATGATAATACGTATAACACTTGACCTCCTTTACGAGTCTGCGAGAGCACTTGTCTTAAACCACAGGGTTACGGTGTCATTAAGGTTGCAGCGGATAAGGTGCACTAAAGGCAAGTTGCATGTTAGTGGGTATCAGGTTGTACCATAATGTGGAAAGTTAACGCTTTAATGTTGCCAACAGCGGTGTGAAAGCGTGAGCTAACGTAATAATGGAAGGGAATATCACATTGTGGGATACTATAGACATGACATGAAAACACTTTTATGGAGTAGGAAGGTGCGGATGTATAAAAGCGCCTCACTGGCACATGGCCATATAGCAGCTGCTTTCTTTGATATCTCGTTCTAGGACAGATTTGTGTACATCCTCGCGTCTTGTCCCGACGTCCATGTGGCACAGAGAGCATCAACGCGGAAATTTAAAAGTATAAACAAAGTCATTTACAACTTGGCTCAACTGGAACCTCGCCAAGTTGGAAGAGCATCTTCGCTTAAGGATGTGTATTGTTTAGGCTGCCAGAGCTATTTACAAGAACATTCGGCATTGTGAATTTGCTCCTGCACTCAGCATCGAGTATAAAAGCATTTGATTCATTATCCAGTCACTCGGGAGGCTCAAACTCTACGCCATCGCCAACTTGGAAACTTTCCTCTTCTTCCCGCCAGTTTCCGATTGTTCTGATTTCACACTAGTCCCTGATTATTCTGCTTAACAGCCACTCATTATTCTCTCTCCAAACAGTCCTGACGAGCTGTCTACTACTCCATCAGCAATGTTTGGAAACGAACATTTTCCCGCCAATATTTGCGCGGGAATCTCCGTGTGGCACATTCTTGGCATCCCGACTCAACTTCTTTTGTCGTTCCTGATTGATTCTCCCTCCCATGCGACCCGACGACCGCCTCAGCGAGCGAGGGAACTTGGGTCTTAAGACAAGAGGCCGTAGTTGTCATACTGGCATGGTGGAAACTTACCAAATTGCGGCAGTCGTGAGGGTGTCCCGGATTTGGTTGTCTGTAGTAGATTTTCACATCAATGTTTGTCGAGAACGCTGGTCATTTATGGCTTCTACAAGCGATGGCGTTTCTTCGTATTTGGCCGCATCGGGCTAACCGTTTGTATCAAACACTCAGCGTTCAGAGCGATGTTAGTTACAAATAGATTAGTGCTATTTTGATACATTCTTTTTCGTGTTCTTGCTTGTGCCAAGGAATGTTTTAGACTACGAAATTAGTTGAGGCAAATCTGTAGGATCAGAACGCCTGTGACGTAGATGGCACAACTACTCTTAACGTAGTGAGAGTTATGACAGCTTCTATAACACACAACGAAGTTTTTAGACGTCCTTGACTTAGATCTGTGGCGGTGTCCCTGCGAGTGGCAGCGCTGATTTATGGTACAATACATTACATGTAGTAGCGCATTTGATGGCAGAATAGCCGCAGTAGTGATAAATGCGGGGTGGCGGGAGATGGGAAAATTAATTTCTGTGGGATGTTAATTACGACGGTCGTTTCAATAACACGAATGGCGGGGGGCTCGAAATTACAAAGGATAATGACATACGTATAATTAGGATAATATCGATGCAAGGGATGTAATATCCCGACTTAATAGACGGAGAATTTATGCAAAAATACTATATCATTATAAGGAAATGTAAGTTCTAGAAAGTTCTAAGTAAGTTAAAAAAAAAAGGGAAAAAATATCACACTAAATTCGTAGGTACAATATGTACTAACACCCCCCCCCCCTTTTGAAAGAAGTATTGCCAGCTACTGCGGCAGAGGGTGTCAGAGCCCTAACAAAATTCACACCTGCTTCCCCCCCCTCTGACTCACACAGACCGACTCTGACATGTGTTCGTGATGAACGAAGTCTGGTAACAATGTCTGTGGCTGTGACGTCAGACATCGTTAAGTGGTGTTTTATGATCCTTTCTGTTTACCTTATATCTGAGCGTTTTCTTTTTCCTTGATGGTTTTTAATTCATTTGTTGTTTACTTTTTTATTTCCCCCGCATTCTATGGTAATAATAACAATTGTAACAATAGTAATAATGATAATAATGATGATAATGATGATCATAAAAATAATGAAAATGATTTTCATAACAATAATGATAGTAATAACAATATCAATAACAACAACAACAATGGTAATGATGATGAGAGTGATAGTCAAGAAAATCATTATATTAATAAAAATGATAATCATTACAATAATACATCAAAACAACATGAACACAAACAACAACAACAACAGTAAAAGTAATGATAATAACAATAACGATGATAGTGATAATAATAGTAATGATAATAATGAATATTATAATAATGGTAATAACGATAACAAACATAATTATTATTATTATTATAATCATCATTATTATGATGATGATAACGATATCAGTAATAATAACAATGATAATGATGATGATAATAATAATAAATAAAAATGATGATAATAATGATAATAGTAATAGTGTTAATAATATCAATAACAACAGTGATAGTAATCAGAACTATTAGCATCATTAAAACAATAATAGTAAAAATAACAACACCAATAAAATTATGAAACTCGTAACAAATAACGAGATTAACAATGATGATCACGATAATAACAACACTAGCAAGAGCAACAACAACAAAAACACATCAGCAACCATGCTACTATTCTGCAACCATTGCTAGACTAAACAACAGGGACATACACAGCTAAAATAATGACAGTGACAACGAACCGAAAAAAGTAGAAGTTAGAGAAAAAAAGAGAAAAAAAAGTAACAATAAAAAACAACAGCAGTAAATCAACAATAACACAAACCAAATACAAAAAAAATAAAAAAAATAAAAACAATAACAACAAAACAAAAACAAAACAACAACAAAACAAAAGCAATCAATCAAACAAACAAAAACACGTTGATAGTGATGGATCAAGAAGCAATTTATTGACTACGCTTCGGAAGGCCATGATGAGCACGCCATCTGGGCAGCACCTCATCTCGCTACAGCCTCCCATTCGTCAAAATTATTCCCCATTACTCTACGAAGCTCTTACTTACTCTTTCCTTTCCACAACTCTTAATATATTCTCCTCCCCCCCTTCTTACCGTTATATTCCTATCTAGGCCTATTTTTTTGTCTTTGTTTTATTTTTTGTATGTGGTGTGTGTGTGTGTGTGTGTGTGTATGTGTGTCCCTATCTAGGCCTATTAAAAAATATCTTCTGACTATCTCTTCCGTGTTTACTTTCTTTTTCATTTGTGATCCCTTAATATCGTTTATTTCTTTCCCTTCATATCTTTAATTCACTTATTTTTTCCACCTCTTTTTCATCCACATTTGTAGAAGATTTGCCTATTTCCCCCACCTATTTCTTCCACATTTACCCTCTTCCTCTTTCCTTCACCTCTTTCATCCACCTGTTCACTTTGTCCCTTTCCTCCATCTCTCATTTTCCCCCTTTCCTCCACCTACACTCATTTACTTTACTCCTTCTAGCCACGTGTTTACTTCACCTATTTCCATCAACCTCTTTCTTTCCCTTCTTTCTCTCTCCACCTCTTTCTTTCCCTTCTCTCTCTCTACACCTCCTTCCCTCATTTTTCTCCCTCTCCACCTCTTTCCTTCACTTATTTCCCTTACTTTTCCCCTCTCCACTTCTTCCATCCACCCCCAGCGTCTCTCCATCGCTCCACCTCAGCCACACCTCGCTCTTCCACCTCCGCCGCTCACCGGGTGTAAACATTACATAAAATGAACTCGTAAAGACTCTCTGCTCCCTTAGTTATGACAGCCTTGTCATGACGCGGCCCATAAGTCATGACCTTAATGTGATAAGGAGCATTTTTTCCCCATTGTGTGTGTGTGTGTGGGGGGGGGGTGCTTATGTGCATATATGTGTCGAATGCATGTGTATGTGTGGGGGCGGGGGCTGTGTGTGGGGAAGATGTGTTATGTGGGGGTGGGGGTGCTAGTGTGTGTGTGTGTGTGTGTGTGTGTGTATGTGTGTATGCAAATATATATATATATATATATATATATATATATATATATATGTATATATATATATATATATATGTATATATATGTATATATATGTATATATATGTATATATATAATATATATATATATATATATATATATATATATATATATATATATATATATTATATATATATGTATATATATATACATATATATATATATAAATATATATATATATATATATATATATATATATATACATATATATATATATATATATAGTAACTTATATATATATATATATATATATATATATATATATATGGATACGATTTAGAATAAGACTTGTTTACAAATAGTCAACAAGCGAGCGCACATAGTCACCATTTCATCAATATTTCCTAAATCACCAAAAGTGTAACACAAATCACACGTTTACCCTTATTTTATGACTATTTTTTTCGTCCTCACCATTCACATAAGTCTGGCAATAAACGTACATCTGGCATTACTGATACCTGGCCACGCCTCTTTCAATTATGATTTTTTAGGCTCAGACTGGAGTGCTTTTCCCGTCCTATTTAGTATTCTCGTCACGTAGTCGGCTGTTGCTGCATGAATGACGTCACACCAGTCAGGCGGTTGGGATAAAGCGTTTATTTTCATTTTTTTATTCAACATTTTTTTCTATTTTTAGCCTGATATGATTAGCATAATTTTCTCAGCGGAGGAAAGAAAACCTGGTATTTAATTTTGGGAAAGAAATACCAGAATGAAGGAACCAGGAAGAAGAGAAAGAAGGAAAGAAAGAAGAGAGAAAGAAAGAAAACCTCGTTCATACATTTCTTCTTCTTCAGAATGAATCATACGAAAAAAAAAAAGAAAAAAAAAAAGAAAAAAAAAAAAATGGCCTCCTCGGGGTGTCACACCAGCCTATATAAAACATGTTTTTACTTTTCCCTCTCATTGTCATGCAGAGAATGGGAGAGCACGCACGACCAACGGCTCGCATGCTCACGGCTCCGCACTTGGCAAATTATGGAAATCTCGCTATTCATAGGAATTCATATCTATTGTGTGGTCAGGGCCTGAGCCATACAAAAAGCGTCCGTTAGAGGGGGCGGGGCTCCTTCTTTCCTCGCGGGGGAGGGGGGGGAACCTTCCTTGGGTGTGGGGGTGCAGGGTCACCGGCAGGAAGTACTTGCTTTCAATTTAGAGTTCTGAGTTATTTTGATTATTGCGAATTTTCTTTTGGTTTTGTTTGTAAGTGCAGTTTATGTTCATAATTAAGCATATTGTTGTTATTACTGCTGTAGTCAGTATTGTTATTGTTTCAGATATTTGATAATACCAGTATTAACGAAACCTCATGTCATTTTTATTTTGTTAAGCATCAATAAATGAATACCTTATAAATAATCTCTGGGAATGACAATCTACCATATACACACACACACACAGACATGTGTATACATAAAAACAAAGAATTAAAGATTATTGTATATATACATCTATACATATAAATATATATAAACACATACATATATTTGTCCGTATGTGTATGTGCGCGCGTGCGTATGCATGGTAATGGTATGGCAAGTAGCGTTCATGCTAAATAGCCACTGAGAAGCAATTTATTATTCTAAAAGTTGTTCATAGGGTTATTTATAGTTTTAATATTTATAACAATGATATATATAACAACTACATACTGCCACATAATGAATAAATTATATTTAAGTAAAGTTTATATGTATATATTACATATTCTATTTATCATTTGGGGGTTTTGGTATTACGCAGTACCCATTCTTTTACGGCAATATCATTCCTGTATCATATGATTCAAACATGATTGCAACCCAGGAATCAATGATGCTGAACGTAAAGAATAAACCGGGGTTGTTCAGATTTTTCCATGCCAGGAAATCCACTTTCGAGCAAAGATCTCCACAAGATATAAATAGAAACATGACGTATATATATTAACTCAAGACTTATTGCTCTTGACTTCGGCCTATGTTACTGAGACCCGTCAACAACTTATCTATAGAAAAGTCTGGAATTGTTGAAAGGCTGAAATTAGTCACAGAATATCAACAATGAGCGAAAGTATCAGTTAAACTAATACATCTCCTTTACGTTCACTGCTAACAACATATCCAAGATGAATATAGACTAAAATGGGAGAATACGGAGGATAAATTGCATAAAACATCATAATAATTTTATATAGTATGTACTTGTAATGATACTAATCCTATACGGAAGATTAAATGTATGAAGCTAGCGAAAGAGGATGGGCTGATGATGGGTAGAACCTAAGGACAAAAAAAAAAAAAAAAAAAAAAAAAAAAAAAAAAAAAAACACTAAATAGGAATAGAAGCAACACATAAATGACATTTTTATGAAGTTAAAAAAAAAAAGAAAAAGAAAAAAGAAAATAAAAAATACATGTGAAAAAATAGAAATAGAAATAAGAAACACACGTGAAAAGGAACACAAAATCCGTAACATTTCGGTTCCGATCTCCTTCAGGAAACAACAGCTAAAAGGATGCTTCAGTATCATCTTCTCTCCTTCTGTTCTTATTGTGGCTCCGTTTTCATTTCATTACATCTAATTGTTTTCGTCAAGAGAGGTTTCAGCTGTGCTACGGCCATAACAATGTTACGTCGATTAAATTGCGTTTCATACTCGCTCAAAAGTGGGTTCGAGGTAATGGTACAACGAGATCAACTCATTTTCAAAAAAGTTCTTACAAGAAAAGGGAGAATATACCATTGCTTTTGTAAACAACTTTACACTTAATATTACCTTTCGGGTGTCCCTATTACTACCAACGATGGCGCCAAGGATATAAGACGGAGAAGAAAGTTCTTAGCCAAAAGTACTCGATGGAGGATAAATCTATCTCCAAATATACAACAAATAAGAAAAGAATGCGTCAAAAAAAGTTGCCAGAGTTCGATCAGAATCATTCGAATTTCTGGAAATTGTGAAAGCATAACGATCGTTAATTAGATAGGAGAGCATAAATTTCAATTCATGAGGGGCCTAA
>BOPN01000524.1:359658-369658 GCA_017312705.2 Penaeus japonicus | reverse complement strand
AGTCAATATACATCATCCTTTTGGAGAAGCGAAAACTTCGAGTTTAATATTTAGATTTTCTACACAGTATTCGTCGACTTGTTTCCAAAAGTACTTTCTTCACTGTGATAGCATACCTTAAATTCCTTAAGTCGTATTTGTTATCAAATTTGGTATCATACTCTATCACACGCATCTATCATCTCATTTGATCTTTATATACAATAGTTATTCACATATTCGCAACACTAACAACGAGGAAGTAGCGAAGATACCAATACCCATTACCCGAATAGGAGATGCGGCAGAAGTCATCAGAGATTCCAGCGATTCCGGTGTGAAATTGGCCCAAATCGCCGTGCCATTCCTCTTCCTAAACGAGGCTTCGCGGTCCCTTCGAAGAGTTCGTGCTTAGTCAGGATCAAAAAGCTCGACCTCGGAAATGCTTCGATTCACTGTACGAGTCTCGTGTGATGAGTGTTTCGATATTTCGGACTTTCCTGGACTCGGAAATGATTTGTGATTTCTATCGCGTACTCTAGAGAGATTTTCATGATCTGTGGTCCGTTCACCCACGGAGGATGAACGTGCCTGGGCGGGAAGGAAAGTAAGGACAAAGGTAAACCGTAGAGCGATCGGCGGACTGCGACAGACTTTATTTGCTTTCGGGATTTGTCAGCTTGTGCAGCAGATTCTCTCTCTCGGGCGAATTTGTCTTCCCAGGTTTTTCATTCTGATGTCTTGAAATCTTCAAACATAGGCAAGGGAAAAGATTTCGGGATGATGTGAGTGATTTTTGCTTATTTTAATTGTTACTCTGTGGAATATGGATGTTCTGTCTTCTTTACTAGCATTAGTTTTTAATCCGTATCATTATTTTCGCTCCCTCCAACAACCAAAACAACTAATTTAACAAGAACAACTTGTACTAGTCTTTCGACTATTACTACTACTTCTACTACTACTTTCTAGATGGACGCCAATCTCCTTCTTAGAGTCATGCCTACGCTTCCATTAATTACATAATCTAGAACGTTACGTTATATTCCGAGCAACATTCACCCTTACTGAAGCGCGTTCGTATTCACTTCTTGTCAACCGCTTTTCTGTTGTCCATTCCACAAACAGAGAATCATAAGGCTTGATGATCCGGTTCTTCTCAGGCACAGTAGTGTAAATCGGAGAACGACATGGGAGTATTGTTTCTCTCTCTCTCTCTCTCTCTCTCTCTCTTTGGCATAACTAATGTTGAAAAACTGCCGAAATTTATGTTTTGGATTTTTTCTCCCCTGAATATTCCTTTTTTTTCACCATTTCACTCTTAAACTGCTGATAATGTTATACCCGATGACATAGCGCCACAGATCTGAAGATTCGGATGTCGAAGAAGGTTCTTTGTCCACGTGTCCAATATCCTCGAGCGCTGGGGTCAACTCTCGCCTCACTTGACGAGTCAGCTATGTGGTCGGTCAATCTTTATCTATCTACTGGCAAGAGGGTTGGCGTTGTGACAAAGTTCTGGCGGATTTCAGGTGCATTTGATTCAGAAATTCCGAAAGTCTTCATCTTTGACTGAACTGGAAGCATTGGCAGCAACACCTAATAACGCCGTTTCACATGCTTACCGAATATTATCTCATGACATGGTTACATCATGAGTCTCGCATATCACCTTTTATTACTTCCCAATGGCTCTTTTAAATATTTCTTCTGTTTCATTGAGCCTGCAGCCCAGTCTCTAGTCTAGAGGAATTAGTCTACATGGCGTGAGTGCATTACGACTACTACTGGAACCTTCCGTTCAACTAGAACACCTATTACTACGCTATTTTATTGTTGTTAAGATGTATTGTTTTGATTGTCATTATCATCGGTATCTTTGCTTCATTACCATAGTAATCCATATTCTATCAATACAACGAACAATATCAGTCCTTAAGTGGAATGATTTCACTAATTATGATTATCATCCTTATTGACATCCGGAATGATATTCATGTAATTTTCTAATAAACTTTTGAAATTGCAGTGAAACGGGAGAGACGTGTGTTTGGTATCTGTTTATGTATGCATACATGTATGTATATGTGTATGTATGTTTATATGTATATATATATATACATTTATATATATATATGTATATACACATTTATATATATATATATATATATTTGTGTGTGTGTGTGTGTGTGTGTATTTGTGTGCGTGTGCGCGTGTGTGCTTGTGTATTCCTTTTTTAATATATATATATAAACATATATATATATATATATATATATATATATATATATATATATATATATAAACACATATATATAAACCCACGCACATATACATGCCATATTTTCAAGATAGGAGATAAAATTTATCTTATAAAATAGTACACCCGATCATGTCTCCGTTTTCTGTAATGAACAGAATTGTAGGTTCGGAGAGCATGGGACGCAAACTAAAGCTTCCAGAAAATTGACAGGACGCTTATGTAGCTGTCTGCTGTACTTTCGTAATTCTTTTGCAAGTGCTCTACATCTCGTAAAACTGCTTTGCTGTATAGAACATTTTTTCGTATATATTTACTTCTGAAATAATAACAAACCTCTTTCTTCAGATTGTTCAGCCACTTTATTGAGACTTTGATCATTATTGCTGCTATTACTATCACTATTACCACTACTCCTACTATTATTATCGTTACCATTGTTATTATTGTGTTATTATCATGATTATTGCTATCTTATAATCTCCCCTCTCCCCAGAAAAAAATAATTACAATTTAAACAATAACTGGTTTACATTGTCTAGAAATGTTTGGTTAACGTTTGTATTGTCAGTATCTGATATTTTGATAAAAGACACACACACACACACGCACACACACACACGCGCGCGCGCACACACACAATGCATTAACATTCATATCCACACAAACGCATACATCCACAGTACATTGTACGTACTATGAAATTTACTTATATATGTGTCTTCGTATGTGCTTGCTTCTTGTTATTTTTCTTCTATAGATGAATAAATATTAGTCTAAATCATCATGATTTTTTCCATTACATAATCCCTCTATGTTTATAAAAAATCATTCATTTTCAAGAAAATCACGAAAATTTGATGGAAGAGTCAGGACGTTTAAACAAAGAACAGACAATTCTTTAAATTAAAACAGGGCGGTTAACGGGGTGAAACGTTCACCAATTTCAACTGGAGGGGAGATTGCGAAACGAGCACTAATACATTAAATGATTAATTTCCCCCGAAACAATGCGTTTGAAACAATTCTTCTCATTGAAACAATGAAGAGGAATGAGGAAATGTTAGTGAGGTAGGAAAAAAGAGGCAACTCCTTGAAACAAATGGTAAACAGGTGATCAAAGGATAAAACGCAGAACTGTCATACGAAGGGAAATTAGAAGGTGGACTCTGTACAGAAGCTAGCAGGTTGTGGGGAGATGTCTACAGGATGCGGTAGGTTGTGTGGAGACATCAGTAGAGTGTGGTAGATAGGATTTAACAAAATTAACAGTCAAACAATAGCCGTAACGTAACTTGGCAAATCGTAAAGGTTATCCAGCCAAGAAGCCACTGACTCAATACATATTCTCAGGCGGAGATGATGCTAATATGTTACACTGGAAAGGAAAGGAAGGGAAAATGAGTAAAAAAATGATGGCATTCTTTTGTTGTTGTTGTTCACACGGGAGACAGTTGGCATGTTACTGTGCTTTATGATTGAGATGAACTTGGTGATAATAACTTCTTTAGAAATAATAGGGACAAAGATAATAATGGTCATGATAATTATAATGATAGTTATAATACTTGCAATAGTAATAGCAACTACTGCAGCAGTGATAGTAGTGTTGGTAGGTGTAATAATAATAATGATGAAATTGATGATAATAATAGCCATGATTATCGATATCATTATCATAATGAGTATCGTTATTGCTGTTGTTTTTACATTTTCCATACTTTCATTATTTTGTTATCATTACCATTATAACTAATAGTAGTGTTAGAAGTAGTAGAGCTCATAGTATTAATAGTAGCAATAGTAGTAATCGTAGAAACAGCAGCAGGAGCAGTATTTCGTTACCACTGTTATTTAACTACTAGTAGTAATGCAAGAGGAAGTTTATTCATGTTTTTGTGTGCGCTTGTCATACTTTTCTTTAAGCGAATTTATACTATGCGTCAATAGAATAAAAACTGTATTAGCGCAGTAATAGAGACGGAAAAAGCTTGTTAACGATAATTGCGAAAGTATAATTATATTATAATTATGCAGAGAGATCTTTGTGTTACCTTTCATCTCCTTTTACAGGTCGGTTGACGCTAATTTAACTGCACGATGACGCTAAATCTGATGAACGAGTATCTTGCGGAAGCTAAGCTGTTAATCGTTGCATTTCTTTACGAAAAAATGGAATCGACGTTAGTTTTGAAAACTGATTTTATCAATAGTTATCAATGAATCTTGTATTATTAGGCTTTTGTGTTAATACGAGTGAAATCCAACGGATACTAAATTGGAACTAAATAGATTTAAACGGTTGTGCAATTATAAGGAAACATACACAATAACCAGAACAAAGAAATCGTCTGCGAAGAGGTCTAAAATTATTGTAGTTATCCCTCAAACTTATTTTCTACGAACCCTCAGATCCTGCTCGTTTTCTTTATCATGTGAAGGGTAACTAAACCAAACGTGAAAGTTTCTATTATCATACACAGTGTTGTACCATTAATACTCAAATGTTTATGATTAGCATGAATTTGAATCTGAATATTTAACGCGTAGGGTAATAGATTAGCGAATAATACTCATGTTGAAAGAATGACCATTAAGATAAACAACACAATGACCGTGTTAAACAATGACAGTAACTATGTATTACTATTACTGCTTCATTTTTTAGAAAATGTATGGCAACACAACCAAATACTAAGAGACTCTGGCAAGGTTTACTCACGGTCATCCTCTAATATTCATAAATGCAGGAATGCGCGGAAACCATCCTATAACCCCGGTATTGGGAGGGGGCATACATAACAACCTAATAAAGAGTAGAGTAAAGAATGAAAGGAAATTAAAAGTTTGCACTAATATATACGAGGACTCCCTAGGGGGGGGGGGGGTTGAGAATGCCGCCCCCAAATCATAAATGGGTGACAGCTTTTCTTCACATGTACTCGACAAGGCCTGTTGTTTATACGTGGGCGGTGATTGTCTTCCATTTGTTTGGGCTTTCAGTAGATGATGAACACGGGTCCACGTGTATTTTTAGGAAGCTTAGTTGATTTCATTTATACTTTACCTCATTTTTTTATACTCCCCTTACAATCAAGGTACAGGTTGTGGGGTAAAGGGAGTGAGAGTGAGAGGACTCCAGCGGCACCCACACTAGTATTTGTCGACGCGTCTGTTTCCTTTATATTTTCTCAAATCTTATTTTCTTTTAAAACTATGATTATTGATAATGATGACGTTATAATATTGGTAAAAACAATGATGATGATAATAATGATAATGTTAATAATGGTAATGATAATTCCTATTATCATCATTATCATTGTTGTTATCAATATTATGATAATTATCATTATCATGCTTGTTATCATTATCGTTGCTACAATCATTATAGTCATCATTATCGTTGTTATAATCATTATTATTGTCACTATTATTTCGTAATCATTTTCAGTAATAATAATATGATTCTTATAATTCTTATCATTACTAATACGATAACATCAACAACTGCTATTGTTATTATCATTATCATTACTAATTATATCATTTTATTATCAATAGCAGTGATGTTATCATTACCATTTCCGTCATTATCAGTTATTATTACTGCTATCATTAGTATCAATGCGTTTTTTCTTTTTTTTCATCAAAATTACCATCACATTAGTATTAAAACAACTTCTGTTATTGTTCTTTTTATTGTTTTTATTGTTTTTATTTTTATGTTTATTTCAATATCAACATCAATATTATTCAATGCCATGTTCATAGTTATTATTGCTATCACTGTTATTACTTTGATTGATATTATACAGTAAATATACCATTGGTTGTAGTATTATCATTATTTTCATAATTCTCATCATTATTGTGATTAATCCCTGTTATTATGATTTTCCCCCTTTTTTTATAGACCTAATCCTTTCAATTGTCATTATAATTTTTATTATTACAACTATTATCAACATTACCTTTGTCATTATTATATAAATCATTATCACTATCATCATCATTATCACTATTTTTATCCTCATTCTCGTCCTCATCCTCATCCTCATCCTCATCTTCGTCCTCTTCCTCTCCCTCTCCATCGCCATCACCATCACCATCACACCATCATCATCACCATCATCATTATCACCATCGCCAAGAGCAACGGACGCACGCAGCGCTGCGGCCATTGCAAGATCAACGAGAACACTAGAAGTCACTTGGCACACAAAGGCGATGTGATAAAGTACGGCGGAAGGGTATACAATTTTCAAGGCAAAGCAGCTCATATTTTACTTGGAACGAGCAAGAGCCCAAGAAATGGATCTCAGCTGCCCTGCTTTAATTGGAGTGTTTGTTTGAGTTTAGAGGTTTACAAAGAACGATTTCCTTGCTGATGGGATAATATTTTTTTGGGGGAATATGCGACTTTCTTTTGTTTTTTTCCTATTGAAGTGGATCCAGACGGTAAGGGTTTTAGATAGCGCAGGTGGGACAATGGTAATGGTTTTCTTTGTGCTTGTCAGAGTTAAATGGTTTGTAATGGGGTAGAATGTTCTTTTTTTTAAGATTATGTATGGTCTTTGGATTAATAGTGCTTTAGGAATTCTGTGGTAAGCTGTTATCAAAACGAGGTAGTCTCGGAGATATTTTCTTTCTATTTCCTTCGCAATATTCGCGTGGCAGTGGTGATAGCAAGGTCATGGACTGTGCAAATAGCAGTAGCAGTGGCAATAAAGGTGCTGCACTGGCGCTGGTGTTGTCGTAGTATAGCCTGAGGCAACAGTGATGTTATCGTCAAACTGCGGTTTGTATGCTAGCTAAGATCTTTTATTTCTAATATCAGTTTCACTCCAAGAATATATGGAATTCAAAACGTAAACAAAGTAAGTCGATATGTGTTAATTATTGCTAACATGCCAACCTGTAACTGCATGCGTTAGTTGAATCTGACGGTGGTCGTCTATCTGAAAATATTAGAAGTTTGGGTTTGTTTCCATTTCAAAATAACATCACAATTTCCGTTGGTAAAATGAACCTCCCGGAGTGGCGCCATCTTGCTTTCGGAAACCTGTGACTCTTGAACGACGAAAAGTGCAACGGCAGACAACAGACTTATTATTATCATAATATAATACATGCAGTAATGATGATTGTCTTCCATTTTTCATGTATTGCGAGAATTTTACGTTTTATTCCAAAATTGCGGATTACGCAGGCAATAATAAAATAATAATAATAATAATAAAAACACTAAATAGCACACGCCAACACGGAATATTTATTCATAGCAACTAAGCGAATATATTTTCACGATACGAGTTAATTAAAACGCAGTCGGACTTTTGTAACACAGAATTGGGTAAATGTCAGAGATATATTTTCTGAAGTGTTATGCAGTGTTATTTTTTTCAAAGTTTTGTCACAGTTCATAAAACATAAAGATGACTTTGTTGGATTCACAACATGGCATTTAGAGAATATAGTCTTTTGATTAAAGATAATTAGAAGGAACATACGATTAAAATAATTGTGTATCACCAGCAACATCCTAATAATAATGATGAGGATGATAAGCTGATGATAATGATGGCAATAGTAATGGTGATGATGAAGATGATGATGACAATGATAATAATGACGATAATGATGACAATGATAACGTTGATGATATTGATAATAATTATAATAATGATGATGATAATCGTTATGATAATGATAAAGATAACATTTATTATTATTATCATGATAACAATAACAATGATAATAATAACGATAATGAAAAAGAAACAATAAAATAAATTCACAGCAATATGAAAAACCATGACAAAACCACGACCATCCATCGGAGCGAGTCAGGTCCAGCCCAGCAGCAGGCGAGTGGGTGCCATCCTCGCCCCGACTCTTTCTTTCTCAGCCCCTTAATCTTCCCGGCGCAGGGAGAAAGGGGGCGGTTCATCACTATTAATGTCAAGCCGCGGCCATGAATCGCCTCTTGTTATGCCGAAGAAGGGTGTAAAATTTGTTTCTTAATGGCGGAAGAGAGTGTCGCCGAAAATGGATTGGAGAGTCGCTGGGAAAAGGCGAGTCGAATCGTTTAATTGTTGATTCTGTGGCTGGGAAAGGTAGTTTTTTTTTCTCTGGCTGTGTGTGTGTGTGTGCAAGGGTGTGTGTCATTGTTATGGGTCGTGTTTCATAATGGTTATTATTATTACTGTTTGTTATTAAGGTTGTTATTATTGTTATTATCACTATCACTATCATCGTTACTGTTATTGTTACTTTTACTATAACTATGATTATCATTATTATTATCCTTTTCGTTATTGCTGGTATCATTATTATAATCGTTATTATCTTTAATATTATCATAACTATCATTATTATCATCCTCATCAACGCCGCTATTATTATTATCCTCATTAGCACTATTACCATCATCAATATTACTATTAATATTATCAATGTTATCATTTTGCTATTACTGTTACCTTTATTACCATTATTCATTTATCATTTTTACTGTCATCATTATTTTCATCATCACCCTAATTATTGTTATAGTTTTTGTTATAATTATTATTATGATAATAGTTATGGTAATAAACATAATAATAATGATGATAATAATGATACTGATAATTATTATTATCACTGATGTTTTATTATCAATACTGTTTTACTATTATTATTATTACTATCGTGCTTATCATCATTGTTATTCCTATGACTATCATTATCAATTTTTATTGTTATCACAATTATCATTACCCTTGTTATTACTATAACCATTGTTATCATTATCGTTATTATCCTTTTTATCATCATGTCATTATCATCATTATGGTTAGCATTATTATTGTTACCGTCGTTTTTAAAATCATAACTATAATTATCATTATCCTCATCATCATCAGGATGATTACTATTTTGATATCATTATTATTAGTATTATCATTATCACCATCATCATTATCCTTATCCATATCACTATCATTATCATCATTACTATAATTGATATCATCATTATTATTACTATTACCACTATCACTAATATCATGATTAGTATTATCACTATCATATCTATTATCATTATTATTGTTATCATTGATATTATCACTATTATTATTATCATTATCATCACTATTATTGTTGTTATCATCATCGTTATAACCATGATTATTGTTATTACCTTCTTATTCCAAAAGCTAACTTTGCCTCATTTCCTTCACCTTATTGAACTGTTATTGCTAATCATTGTTGCCAATCATATAGATGAGACTATAATTATTTTTCCCTATATTTCAGGTAAGTACTACGTCCGAAACATCTGCAATGAGTAAGTAAATCGCACAGGTTGATAAATATTCTGTATTTGTCAAAATGTTTACAAGAACATTACAAGGACATATGTCGACTACATTTTTGCGTATGTATTTTTTCTCAGTATTCTTATATTCTTATTTCATATTCTTATATACGGTGACATTGTTTATTAGAAGTTTATTTGCTATATAACAAAGAATATTGCAAAACTGGAACGTTGAATATTAATTTTAAGCTTGTTTTTCGTTTAATTAGAGCTTATTTCGTAGATACAATAGATATTACAGAACTCTTTTGTTGATACTAATACTTTCTAAGCTGTTTTTTTTTTTTTTTTTTTTTTTTTTTTTTTACAATACGAATATTCCAGTGCGGTGTTTATGCAGAGCGTATTTCACAGATAAAACAAATATTACATAGACATTACATTGGATATTCACA
>BOPN01000524.1:337158-339658 GCA_017312705.2 Penaeus japonicus | reverse complement strand
ATGACCGCAAATATCACCTGGGAGACTGTGAGCGGTATCCTTCGGTCTTTGTCCCGGTTATATCAAATGATTAGAACATCACTCCACTGATCTCTGGTATATCCAGAGATCAGCAGCCTTATAGATGATAGTAAAACAGCAAGAGACAGGGAACAAAGTTCAGGCGCAGGAGCAGGCGGGTGTGGGCGACCCTGTTTCCCTAGATTCGGTTATTCCCGAGCATTAAGCAGCGTTACAGCGCCAGGGTCAGGAAGTTTATCACCGAACATATTTCATGCTTAGCGCCATCTCCGTCCCCAACTAAACTGCGCTGTGTATAACCGTGTGTGATATATTGGGTATTGCGGCCATGATATTAATGCTTCTGCCCTTCTTTACTATGGGAGTGCTATGTACGAAATGTGAATTGTCATGGATGGTTATACAGTAATTAATTAAAGTATTATATATGTATGCTGTCGAGTTTTAATGGTATTAGAACATGGAGTGTATGGCAAAAGTGCGTTTCTTTATAATGTGTGCCGTGGAGGTTTCTTGATATACTGTGTACATGCACTAAAAGTCTACTGTGACAATCCTTCTCTTTCATGAACAGGTAGTTGAATACAATACAGAAAACAATTCTAGATAAAGTTATGGAAGACATTTTGCGCATTTGTTTGTATCAATGCTTATGATAAGAACAGAAACTATCATTTCTCTTAACTATTTCAGTTCCCGGCAGTTTTGTCTCGAAATTCCAATAATATAAGTCTTTTAACAAGAAAAACGCGTGTTCTTCTGGAACTCTCCTACGGTTGGAGCGGTAATTGATAACGGTTGAGAGTAAAACTTTATCTGTATTTCTGAAAACATCTAAAAGCGAATAGCTTGGAACTCTGGAGAAAACTGCATGTATATAACATTAGATATCGAATATTACGTTGGTTTATAATAGGACAGAGTTAGAGCACTTATTCAAAAGAATACAAAGCGATGATAAACCATAAGGAAAATTCAACTGGCATCATACAATGAATTACGCTGCTCTTATCCAGTACCTGTTGCTTGTTAGATGCCCTGTAGCCACTTTATACATGCCATTACTGCGTGATGTTCCAAGCATCAATTCACTTGTGTTTAGTAAGTCATGTGCTGTAAGATGCTTACTTTCGTTATTTGTACAAGGTTATCTTTTTTGGGTATAGTTTAAGGTGCTGTATCACCTGTGCTCATGGCAGTATTCATGAAGAGTTTGAAACAACTTTTCTTTATTCATTTATCTCTTAAGTAATATTAAGATATTTTGAACAGCTGCAGGATGCTACTGCTGAAGTATTCATTACTTGCTTAAGATAGAATTCTAGCTGTGTGTATGTGTTTTTTTAAAATAATTTTAGTACTATACTATAATATATTCTTTAAGTCACAATACCCTTGTCACAGATATCCTGTATAAGGTCAATTGTTTGGAAGTTACGAAATTCACGACACGGAAAATGATTGGTAATGAGATGCATGATCATCATATTGATAATGATAGTGATAATATAAATAAAATGGAGACTAACGAGAAAAGATTACATTGATGATGATGAGCCACTATTACGAAAATGGTAAACTAATGACTCTGTTGCACGGACCATAGGGTTCATTTAGGATATAATATGCTAAAATTGTTCATGTTTATTTCAATCAATCTTCCTTTTCTCTCTTCCCCCTTTCGTTTCTTTCTCGTCTTCGATGTTCTCTTCTTTACTTTTTTTTATTTTATTATTTCTCTCTTCGCTCCTGCTCCTGTTACTTCAGTGTTCTATTAACCTGAATTTCTGCTTAAAGCACTTTCACCCGTTTCTACCGCATTAATTATCAGGCTACCATTTCGTGGTCGTGTGTGTGTGTGTGTGTGTTTGTGTGTGTGTGTGTGTGTGTGTGTGTGTTTATGAGATTGGAAGTTATCTAGAATGCGGGTGCTTGAAAGAGCAAAAATATATATATTTATGTTTTTCATTTGACTTCTGGAAGGGATTTGAAAGGACGCAGACACACACACAAACACACATACACACACACACACACACACACACACACACACACACACACACACACACACACACACACACACATGCACACACACACATGAAGAAATAGTTAATGGAAGGCTTGGCATCAGTTCCGCCAGACGAGATACTCAACCAGCATGAACAATTGCCATTCAGGCCGGACCATCAACAGGGGAAGGGATAAAATGTGTTCGGGTATATATATATACATATATATATATATATGTATATATATATATATATATATATATATATATATATATATAATTATGAAAATTAAGGGCTTCTTATTTTTTTCTTCTTCTTCTACTTTCTTCATCTACACTTCCTCCCCTCTGTTCTTCCTGCCTCTCCCCCTCCTCTTTTTCTCCTCGCCTCCCCCTCCTCCTCTTCTCCTCCTCCCACCCCCCTTCTCCTCCTCCCGGGGTCTCTCTTACGAACTCCCCAGGTTAATCTCT
>BOPN01000524.1:319658-322158 GCA_017312705.2 Penaeus japonicus | reverse complement strand
CTTGGGTGCGTGTCTCTATGTGTTAACTTTTTAGGCCATAAAAATATTTCCGTGCTTTCAAGGTTTATGTTTGGGGAAAGCTCCACTTTACCAACACTAACTGCACCGACGCACTTTTTAGATTACGTCAGGAATGCCCCCTATGTGAAAAGTTTTCATATTGGTGGTTAAAGGTGCACAGTTCATATTCTTTTTTTTTCGATAAGTGGGTATCTTACTATATACAACAGCTTCATTCCATGTCACTCATGCTTTTCTTTCCGTCTACATATGAAAATGACAAACTAAAAACCACGACTCTTGTAATCATTGTTCCAATAGAGATGGGAAAAATGGCATTCCAATTAAAATGATATAATCCCTAAATAATCCAATAATTCCCCTATTCATACTTGTGTCAGAGTTCAAATTTCAGGACCACAGAAACAAGAGCGTGTCTTCTCTTGCGGATTATATAACGTTGTAGCACTATGGTGTCGGTGATGGTGCGCTCCTCCCGCCATCAGCGCGTTAATGCAAAGACCAAATCGCCTGCAGGACTATGTCGAGTTCATGGGGTCTGCTCATCGTGGGTTAATTCTTTTAAAATCCCAGTGCTTTCTTTGCTGTATCTGAATGTTGGTTATTTTTCAGTTCTTGACACGGTAGGTTCGTCTTGCAGTTACATATCAAATAAGTAAGACAACAGTAAAAGGTTAATGAACAAAAAAACAAACAAACAAAAAAACACTCCCATTACCCAGTTATATATTTCATCACAGGTAACTGGGGGATAAATGAAATTTTCATGAAAAAGTCCGTAGAGTTTAACCGCCGATAAAACCGCTGATCTAGGCTTGATTATCCCGTAGACTTATTTTTTTCACTAACCGCGATCACATATATGGAATAATTATAATCATTATCTTATGATTATGATAATGATGATTATAATTATGATAGTAATGATGATGGTAATTACAATAATAACAAAATTAATTATAACAATGATTATGATAATAATAATAATGATAATAATAATAAAAAATATTACAATGATAATAATAATAAAAAATATTACAATGATAATAATAATAAAAAATATTACAATGATAATAATAATAAAAAATATTACTATGATAATAATAACAAAAAATGTTACAATGATAATAAGGATAATCATAACAATGATAATGATAATACCAATGAAAATGATAACCAAAGTAGTAGTTTCTAAGCAGTAATAATATAAAGCTAAATGTAATTATCATAATAATAATCTCATGCAATGGAAAATTAAATACTTTCAACACCTAACATTATCACGAATAATGATAAATTAACATGTCTATATATAACCTAAAGCCAAAGCGGATACTCATAAGCGAAGCAATTTCATTACCGAAGGCGGGGTATACTGTTATGAAGTATTTTGTTATTGAGCTATTGATGTCATAAAACTCTAATGTAATAAGATAATGTAACTCTTCTTAGCTGTTGATAGGGCTTTATGAATTGACATTATGAGGAGCATATGAGAGGCTGATGTAACTATCGTCCCGTTCAATAGCTTGCACGTATTGCAATAGATAACACGGAGGAGTAAACTTGTTGAAAGAAAGATTCATGATTATAAGACTCCAGCATTTTGTATAGAATGTGCTGTTCCCATTTTTTCATCCCTTTGAATAACTGTTTTATAATCTACTTGCATAACATGTAGGATGACCGCATACATAATGATACGAAATCTTCCGTGACGGTTTGGCGTGACAATGCGACCACTTTTCGTAATTATGTCGTGTGGTGCAACGGCCATCGTCGCGCCCTGACCTGTGTCCTCCCTTAATAATGCCCCTCCCACCCGTCCGCCCCTTTCTCCTTCATCCTGTCCTCCGCCTCCTTTCCTCCGTCCTCCGTTCCCTTCCCCTTTCCTCCACCCCCATACGACAGACCCCTCCAACTCGCAAGCCCATTTCCTTTCTCCGTTCCTGTCTCGCCCCCTCTCTTTCTCACCTTTACACCTCCCTGTTTCCCGCCCTTCGATGCACTCAGGTCTGCTATGCCGCTTCTCTTTGGATTTTGTCTTTGTTATATGTTTATGTATTTTCCTCTCTCTCTCTCTCTCTCTCTCTCTCTCTCTCTCTCTCTCTCTCTCTCTCTCTCTCTCTCTCTCTCTCTCTCTCTCTCTCTCTCTCTCTCTCTCTCTCTCTCTCTCTCTCTCTCTCTCTCTCTCTCTCTCTCTCTCTCTCTCTCTCTCTCTCTCTCTCTCTCTCTCTCTCTCTCTCTCTCTCCCTCGATCACTGTCTCTCTCTCGACCACTCTGTCTTATATATTTATGTATATGCCTCTCTCTTTGATAACTTCTATAGAAATACAGTTATCTATCTATCTATTCCTATCTGCCTGTTGATTTAACCGCCTATCTAGGTATCTCTCTACCCACTGTTTCACTTTCTGTTTCGTTGATATACAAGTTTTTCTATCTTTTCTATTGACTTTATAAAAAAAATATATGACT
>BOPN01000524.1:309658-314658 GCA_017312705.2 Penaeus japonicus | reverse complement strand
ACATACGAACACAGACACACACACACACACACACACACACACACACACACACACACACACACACACACACACACACACACACACACACACCAACACTAAAACACACACATACATTCACACACTCACATACACATATACATAAACAGGAAATTCCACATACATATATGCTGGGAACGAGGGTCACAGACCTTCGTTCCCAACATATATCATACATATCAAACGCTCATTCGATCCTAGACAGGGATCATTGGAAAACTCATAACTACGTTAAACTTCTCAGATTTATATATCGTCAACTTAACATAACTTAGCAATAATAAAACAAATTGATAAGCCAAGAAACCAACAGCGGACGCATATGAGAAATGAATATACGATGAGATTCAGAAGGAGAAAATTGGACTGGTCGATCCCATAAGCGGATATCCTAACGATATTCAGGGAAAGGCGTCCAGACGAAGATCCTGACGTTTAAGCCTAGTGATGGATACGACGATCGGCGAGGTGACAGTGCCGGGGAAGAAGGGGGAGAGAGGGGGGAGGGGAAAATGGGGGAAGGGTGAATGAGGAGAGGGGGTAATGTGGAGAAGAAAAGGGGGTCCGGAGGGGAGGAGGAGGGTGTTTGGGGGGGGAGGGGGATTTTCAGGGAGAGAGGGGTGGTGATGGAACGCGGAATGAATGTCAGGGGAAGGGGGGAGGATGAAGGGAGGGCCAGGGTATAGAAGGAAAGGGGGAAAGGATGGCGGGAGGGCCAGGGGATAAGAGGAGAGAGGTTAAGGGAGACGAAGAGAGCTTGGGGTTCAAGGCAATAGGAGAGAGGAAGTGGAAGGAATTAAAGACAAAGAGAGAAGAAGGAAAGAGAGGAAATTCTCGGGGCTTTAGGGAGGAAGGGGATGGAGGGATGGAGGGAGGGAGGGAGGGAGGGAGGGGGTGAGTGCCAGGCGATGAGGAGAGAGCCATATCAAGAGTCACGTCACCATGAGAGTCCGTGGCACTTTCTGTAAACATTTGAAGAGGAAGGAAAACGCTTTAAAGCGGGCATTACGTACGGATAGCATGTTAATGAGAGTGTCGAGATGGTGTTTAGATAAGGCGACTGTGAGGAATTGAAATGATAATGAGAGAGGCGTTGGATCTGTGAGGGACGAAGGAGAATGAGCGGATACGTGATGAAAGCGAGGAATGACAAGGCAAAGAAGAATGAAAGTAGATACGAGTAAAAAAAAGAAGAAGAAAGAAAGAAATTAGAAAAGGCATAAATCCACTCAAATAAAAACTAAATTAACACAGACATGGACAAAATAAAAGAAGGACACACACACATATGCAAAGAATGGAGAGGAAAGAATGAAACAAATAAATGGCTAGTAGGAGGCTACAAAACTGGATGAAATGCCGCAAAGAGGATAGTCTCAAGGGGGAAGGAGGGGAAGAGGAGAGGGGAGACGAGAGAAGAGGAGAGAGGGGAGGGCGGAGGTGGGGAGAGGGCGAGGAAAAAGGTGAGGGGAGGAGAGAAGAGGGGAGAGGGAGGAAAAATAGGATGCAGAACAGTGGTAGGAGGAGGAGTAGAATGGGAGGGTGGAGGAGGAGGAGGAGTAGATGGGGAGGAGGAGCAAAAGGGAAGGGGATGGGGAAGGGGAAGGAGAGGGAGGGGGAGAACGAGGAGGAGGAGAAGAGGGGGAGGAAGGAGGAGGGGTTAAGGAGGAGTAGAGGAGGAACAAGGAAGAGGAGGAATAGAAGGGAAGGGGAAGGGGAAGGGGAAGGGGAAGGGGAAGGGGAAGGAGAGGGAGGGGGAGGGGGAGGAGGTGAATGAGGAGAAGAGGGGGAGGAAGGAGGAGGAGTAGAGGAGGAGCAAGGAAGAGGAAGAGTAGAAGGGAAGGGGAAGGGGAAGGAGAGGTAGGGGGAGGGGGAGGAGGTGGAGGAGGAGAAGAGGGGTAGGAGGTGGAGGAGGAGAAGAGGAGTAGGAGGTGGAGGAGGAGAAGAGGAGGAGGAGGTGGATAAGGAGAAGAGGTGGAGGAAGGAGGAGGAGTAGAGGAGGAGCAAGGAAGAGGAGGTAGTAGAAGGGAAGGGAAAGGAAAGGGAAGGGGAAGGGGGAGAGGAAGGAGAAGGAGGGGGAGGAAGGAGGAGGGGTAGAGGAGGAGCAAGGAAGAGGAGGAGTAGAAGGGAAGGGGGAAGGGGAAGGAGAGGGAAAGGAGAGGGGGATGAGAGGGGACCAAGAGATCACGAAAGAAGTAGCGTCGTCCAAGGATCATGTCAGAGAGCTATATGTCTTCATCTTCGTCTTCGTCAAGAAATTGTTGGGGAGAAGTTGTGAAGCTTTTTTTTCTTCATCACTTTTTTTTTCTTTTCTTTCGTCTTTCGCCTCCACCTCCTCCTCCTCCATCTCCTCCTCCCCCTCCCCCGCCGACTGACCACTATCCCTGCCCCTCCCCCCTTCCTAATCATCCCCCTCCTCCCACACGCTTCTCGGCTTACTTCCGCTTCTTCGTGTTATTATGTCTCTCTCTCTCTCTCTCTCTCTCTCTCTCTCTCTCTCTCTCTCTCTCTCTCTCTCTCTCTCTCTCTCTCTCTCTCTCTCTCTCTCTCTCTCTCTCTCTCTCTCTCTCTCTCTCTCTCTCTCTCTCTCTCTCTCTCTCTCTCTCTCTCTCTCTCTCTCTCTCTCTCTCTCTTTCTCTCTCTCTCTCTCTCTCTCTCTCTCTCTCTCTCTCTCATGTCTTTTCGTCTTTACTTTATGACCATAATTTTCTCTATTCAGGTCTTTATTTATCATTTCTTTTCTTTTCTATTATCTCACTTCTTTTGTTATAGTCTGTAGTATTGTTTTATTTTTTATTATTTATTTATTTATTTATTTATTTATTTATTTTTGTCCTCTTATTTTGCCCCTTGTTATCTTTTTATCGGGTCTTATTCTCATTCTTATTTTTATTCTTAGTTCCATTCTTATTTTTACCCTGTTCTTATTCTTACATTTTATATCATTTTTTTATTATTATTTCATTAATCTCATTCTTAAGTTTAATTTCAACTTCATCCTTCGCCCTCTTTCATATAGTTTTCTTCATCTCTTCTCTCGTATTTCCCTTCTCCTTTAATGCTTCCCCTTCTTTTCTTAATCATTACCTCCTCCACTTTCCCCTCTTCCTCTACTCTTTCCCCTCGAATTTATCCCCTTGTTTTCGAGGTCGTTTCTTCATCAGTCTGTTATTTATGCTCTTGTTTTATCTTTCTTTACTTCTTTACTGTTATCTTGATTTTACTTTTTTTTTTTTTTTTGTCTTCTGGCATTCCGTTTCTTTGTATCCTTCTTGCTTTCCCCCATTCTCCTGACATTTCGTTTTCTCTTATCTTGCATGCTTTATCTTTTTTTCCTGACTTATCCCTTTTTATTTTTCTTCTTAGATTTCCCTTTTTTCTAGGAATCTGTGTCGTCTCCTCTTTCTTGCCTTCTCCTCTCTCTTCGTTTTTCGTTTCTTCTCCTTCTTACCTTCTCCATTTTTCCTCACATTCAATTTCTTCTTTTCCTTCTTCTTACTCTCTCCTCTTTTCTCCTTCCCGACAGTAACCATACCTTCATTGTCTCTTAAACATTTTCTTCCACCTTTCCTTCTCACACATTCCCAATATTTTCCTCTCTTTCTATTCCTGAACTCATTTGCTCGTTATTATTTTCTTTCCCCTCCCTTCCCCTCTTTTGTTCACCTCCCGTTTCTTCTTGTTTCTTTTTTTTTCCTTTTTTTTTTTACCTTTTTTCGTTCTTTTTTTTTCTTACTTTTTTTTTACTTCTCTCGTTCCTCACGTTTCTTGTGCTGCCACCTAGTGTGAGACTGCAGCACTAAAATTTCAGCTTAAGTTCTTGCGTCTTTTTCTTTACTTTCTTGTTTTTGTTGCTGTTGTCGCTGTGTTACAATTATTGATTTATTTTCTTTTTTGTATTTTGATGGTGATATAAATTATTATACTGATAATCTTTAATGTCATTACTATTACTATCTTACTATCGTCCCTTTATCATTATCATTACTATCTTGACTACTTTTACTGCAACTAATGCTATTGCTATTATCATTGTATTCAAATCCTTAATATCATTATTGTGATTATTATCATTATTATTATTATCATCATTCTATTATCATTATTATTATCCCCTGTATCATCAGCCCTAATATCATTACTATTACTATTATTATCATCAGGATATTTAATTATTAGCATTACTATTATTATCATCAGGATATTTAATTATTAGCATTACTATAATTATTATGATTTATATTATTATTATCCTTTTTTTAACATTGTTGTTATCATTATTATTATCATTGTTTCATTATCATTAACATTGTCATTATCATCATCATTTTTGTCATCATCATCATTATTATTGGTGTCATTATCATTATCATTATTACGATTTATATTATTATCATTATTATTTTTAACATTGCTATTATCATCCTTATCCTTATTGTCATTATCATTGTCACCATCAATCATACCCTTATCATCATTATCATCATTGAAATTTTCATTTCCATTTTTTTTATATTCGGTGTTGTCATCCCAGCCATTTTCTTGGTATTATCACCTTCCCTATTCTCATTTTATATAAAATCAATATCATATTTTCCATCCTATTATCGCGTGAAAATTCCTCGGTATTGCATGAGCCTCGCCTCGAAAACTCCGCTGTCATTATGAACTCACAAATAACTCTCTACCCATTTTATGCAGAGCTTCAATCTTAATACATTATTCATTGTCCGTACTTTCATTGCGACTCACAAAATTGGTTGCCTAGAGGACACTACAACACTACAGCACGTTACGCTAACACGGATACTACAGTGCGTTTGATGGTATTAACAAGTTTCACTTTATCTCTCTCTCTCTCTCTCTCTCTCTCTCTCTCTCTCTCTCTCTCTCTCTCTCTCTCTCTTTCTATCTCTTTCTTTCTCTCTCTCTCTCTCTCTCTCTCTCTCTCTCTCTCTCTCTCT
>BOPN01000524.1:307096-308960 GCA_017312705.2 Penaeus japonicus | reverse complement strand
TGTATATATATATATATATGTATGTATATATATATATATATATATATATATAATTCATATATACATATATATATATATATATATATATAATTTACAGCGTTTCGTTTGCATTGCTCATAACAGTGTGTTAAATCTCATCAAAACATTTCTGAAGTTGTAATTACTGTTTTCTCTTTTATAACGATGTTTGGATTTTTCAAAAACATTTAATTTGTAACATTCCGCCTTTTTATAGATTTGTAATTCATTCTGTAGACCTAGTTATCATAATAATGAAATTTAGGTTATCGAGTTTCAAAGTGACTATAAATGATGAATATCATATGGAAATAATGAGTCTTCCAAGTTATTGTTGTGATTATATGATTACATGTTTAGCATATAAATAAAAGTTATTTGTTTTTTCCGCTTGTGCTATTGATGGTGGTGATGATGATGAAAACGTTACTGTTGACAGTGACGAAGATAGTGATTGGAACGATGGTGAGGATGATAATGATGGTGATAGTTAAGTTGATGATACTGAGGATGGGGATATTGATGACAATGATACTGATGAGAATGATTAATAAAGAATTAGAAAACAATAATGTAACAAGTAAAATGTAAATTTCCGTCAAATGTCCTGCTTCTGAGCCAGAGCGGAAAGACGAGGTCAGACCATTATCGTTTTCGATTCAAAAGGGAAATACAGAAATGCGAGACAAATTCAAAACAGATTCGCACTAATGTGCTCGAGTGAAACATGGGTTCCAATCCGTAGACTCAGAGCGTATGACTTTAGCCGTTCAGGCATGTGCATGGGTTGCCTTATTTACTGCGTGATGACAACTCCGAGTGCAGCATAGTTCACTCGATGGCCTTAACTCTCTCGCTGCCTATAAAGCACTCACAGTCTACACTCAACACGCTGCCTGCTCTTGTTTCTATTACCCATTCGTTAGTTTGTAACATTCAGTGTTGGCAATGCCTGAATACTTTCCCCCATTGCCTTTATATTACACAGACTGTCCATGTCAGACTCAGATACCGTTTCAGTCACTGTGTTTTATAAGGCGTTCAATGCCAGGATAAAACTTTGTGTGTCTGGATCTCTAACTCATTACTTTTACGGGGCAAATAATCTTTATAGCGCAGAAAGGGCCTTCATAACTAATTTTATCACATTTTGAATATCATAATTTATGACAAGGTTATTCACTATAGAATCAAGGTAGTGTCTGTATAACTTGATTTATACCTGTAAATTCTGTATGGCTAATTCCAGCCGAGCTCTACTTTTGCACTGGAGGTTCTTCGAATTTGGACTAAGGTTAATACATAACATTCACCTATCTACACAATCTGACTCATCTAAACTACCGTCATATCCGATACCACCTACAGGCTACCCACAAGCACTCCCCTGCATGACCATCACTACCCTCGCTACCTTCCTCATGTCATCAGTAGCCACTAAACATATCGCTACCTTCCTCCCATTACCTCTACTTCCTCTACACGAAGACCGACCCTTTCCACGACTTTACTGCTTCCCTCCCACACGTTCCCTAAACAGCATCAGCACAGCACCGTCCGCCTTTTCCGACCCCAAACCTCTTTTACGCCTCCGTGCCTCCGTGTCTTTGTGGCAGCCAGCATGTGCGCTACAAAATAACGGCCTTTCCCCTGGTAAATATTTGTGGGCGTTTTATAAACTATTGACTCTGCTGCTCGACCCAGACCGAGGTCCCTCTCGACGCCCTCGCGCTCCCCTGCCTCTCTGCTCTTTAGGAAGTCAGTTTATACACACACACACGCGCGCGCATGTATATATACGTATACATGTGAGCGAATGCATGCCTGAACATATATTGTATGCGTA
>BOPN01000524.1:287096-289596 GCA_017312705.2 Penaeus japonicus | reverse complement strand
GTGGTGTATAAAAAAAAAGTTCTTGTCATTTTTTTATTTCCTTGTATTTCTAGCTCGTTTTAACCCCCAGGCTATAACTATAAGTATACTTTTTCTTTACGTATTTAGGTAATATGTCTTTATATTTTTAGGTATTTTCGAAAACTGATTATAACTTTATCTAAAGTTATAAACAGTTTGTGGGGAGTCACCTAAAATCAGAGTTTTTATAGTGCTTATATATAATCCTAATTGCAATGATACCTGTAAGTTCAGTGATGATGATGCTGCAATTCAACAATAACAACAGCAATAACAACGGGATGATAATAATGACAATGATGTTAATGGTGATAGTAGTATCAATAGTAGTATTATCATTAACATTATCATTATTACTATTACTATTATATTCATTACCGTCATCCTTATCTTCATATTTTTTCATTATCATTATTTTTATTGCTATCATTATACATCATCATTACTATTATTCTTATCATTATCACTGTCAACAGCATCATCATTATTATCATCATCATTATTATCATTATCACCATAATCCCAATCATCTCTTATTATCATTATCTTGGCTATTGTCATCATCATTATAATTACAATTATCATAATTACTGTTATCATTATTATTATTATTGTTTTCATAATAATTATTAACATCACTATCACTATTAACATTGTTATTACCACTATCAATACTACAATTATCCTTTTCATTATCATTAATAATGTTACCATTATCATCAGTATTATCATCTTTACCACTGATATCATTATTATTGCAATTGCTATATAATTATTATCATTATTGCTATTATTATTATCATTATTATTATTAATATTACTATCATATCATTATCATCATTATCATGATCAAAATTATCTTTATCAATATTATTATCATTGCCATTACTATTATTGTTATTATCATTATCATAATTATGATAATGATAATAATACCATTGTTATCATTACTATCATTATATTATTACTATTATCATCATTAATGTTATAATTGCTAATATCTAATTTCATTTAAATCATTGTTATCATTATCATTACTACTACAATTAGCATAATTTCTATTTTTATCAATATTATCAGTATTATTGTTATCGCTATTGTTATCATTACTATAATAACAATAATAATAGCAATAATAATGATCATTATCAACATTATTGTTATCATCATTATTACTATCACTGTTATCATTATCATTACAAACATTATTGTAATTATTACTATTATCATTACTTTCAACAATATTATTATTGCTATTATTTTTTTCATTATTATCATTACTATTATTGTTATTATTATTCTTATCGTTATCATCCTCATAATTTTCCTTTTACTATCATTATTGTCATTATTATTGCAGTATTATCATAATAATGGTAATGATGCTATTGGCAATTACGATAATATCAAATAATAATAATAACATTAATAACGACAGTAGTAGTAGTAGTACTAACAGTAGTAGTAGTAATACTGATAATTGCAACACTAATAATAATGATAACGATAATAACGATGCTTATAAGATTAATTATAATGAAATGGAAATAATAATAATACAGATAAGAATGATAATAATAACCATATCAAACAATGATAATAATAATCATCACCATCATATCAGACTATGATAATAATAATAGTAGTAATTATGATGACGATAATAATAGACAAAATATAATAGTAAAATTCTGTCCCCCCCTGATGCTGGCCAGGGAAACAAACACCAAGAGCCTGGCTAATCCCTGTCATTTCCAACACCTGAAAGCAAATGCCAAAATAGAAAATATCCAAGAATGATATAAAATAAAGTAAGGCTCCTAAAATAATTAATGCTGCCGTATGCAAAAGCCAAAAAAAGGATACTCCAGCGTGGAGTACCTACCTGAAGACCTTACCAATGAAATAAAAGTAAAAATAACAAATCTGGTCCTGCTGCTTACTGCTCAGTAGCTGACAATTCTCAGAACCTAGAAGTTGAATACGGCTTTGCAAAAAGAACCCAAATCTAGCAAATAAAAACTAAAACAAAGCGATCTCTCAGGCTTGCTAAAAGAAACATGAAAAAGAGACGAAAGTAAAACAATAAGGCTGTGAACGAAAAACAAGCCAAGTCCAATAAAACAGAAAAATTTCCATTCTTTAAAATGAATGCATGTTCTACGATCATTCACAGAACATCAGCACTTTTTATCTTCGTGATCGTAGTCAACATTGCTCGATTTGTTGCCGTTAAAAAGACAAATATGGCGACACAGTTAGGTAAATATTCAAGATGGACTGGGTAAACGGAACATTTTCATTGATGGTCCGAAAAAAGAGTAAACATTACCTCGGTGATGACGTCAGAGGTATTCATATAATTCATTCAATAAATATAGGTTAAAATACTTAACAACTGACCTAACACTGTAAAACGAAAACTCTAAAAGTCTTGAATGATTAAACAAGAAAACCCGCAACTAAAGAAAACTCTCAA
>BOPN01000524.1:272096-274596 GCA_017312705.2 Penaeus japonicus | reverse complement strand
GTGTGTTTAACAGAGGAATAGGTTGGTGGCTTTTTCATGGCAAGTTTGACGAAGATTTTTTATTTATCGTTAAAACGCACGCACACGCACGCCCACACACAACTACAAACACACACACACACACACACAGAGAGAGAGAGCGAGAGCGAGAGCGAGAGCGAGAGAGAGAGAGAGAGAGAGAGAGAGAGAGAGAGAGAGAGAGAGAGAGAGAGAGAGATCCACACGCCCGACTACATCAACAACAACAACAAAAATAACCATCCAACTAAGTATACCTCCACGCAGCCACTTGCGTGCTTGTCCAATTCCTCGTTTTCCTTTTGTTTCCTCATCACCCTACACTCTTCCTACGCTGTCGGTGTCATTATCGGCTTTCGATCGTTTCGTCCTCTCCTCATTCCCATCCCCCTGGGGTCTCCTTATGCCTATTGATGCTATATTACATAATCAATATATGACCACTACTTCAAGTTATGCATGCAGTAATTAGATCATTTTTAGACCTGTCAAAAGAGCTCTTGATCTCTCCAGTAGTCTGAGAGCATAGATATTTCCTAGGCCCTCTGAAACAAGTCAGAACTATAAAAAAAAGATGTCTGCAATTGCTGCGGCAACATATTGGTAATAAAACCGGGAACATATTGCACTACCTGTTCTTGTGTTGTCACGATTGAGGTACGCTTCCCTTATATATGGCGTCTGTAAAGCTTGGCTTGAAATTGGTTTCCGTAATGTACAATAATAATAAAAGTACAAAATCGTCGATCTGCCTTTATAAAGATAGTCATAATATTTATAAGGTAGAGTAATAAAAAAAAAAGAAATTAAAAAAAGAGGAAGGTAGAAAAAAAAGAATATTTGGTGTCTTTATATAATTTTGTAAATATTCTGAACTCGGAAATTTACTGGGGTATTTGTGCAGGCGCCTCCACGCCCCCGAGGACACAGCTATAAATATTCCAGTTAATTTGGAAGTCCTGTAATTCACGAGATGTTCTTGTGGATGTTTAATAAGTCTTCCCTTCTAAAACTTCTTTCGAATTCGGACTCGCTTACTCTCTCATTCATATCATGTCTTGCAAAAACATCATGTTTTTGTCGAGTGCTCGCCACTTGCCTCTAATTCTATCTGGGTTTTATTATTTTTTCTCCCTCTCTGAGTGACTTCTGCTTTTACCAGTAATTCGCCACTGAATTTGCCTGGGCTTTCGAGTGATCACGAAGGATATTACGGGAGGTTCTGTCAGATACTCAGACGCTCCTCAGCTCCCCTCGACTCAGATTATATGGCGGTGGCAAGTGTACGGTCCCTGAACTCGATTTTACAATATTAATATCTCTATCTATTTATCTGTCTCTGTCTTTCAATCTATCAAGCTGTCTTTATATATATACACACACGCACACGCACACGCACACGCACACGCACACGCACACACACATTTGTAGATCTGTCTATTAATCAATCTGTGTTTGAACAAAATCTTTAGGCGTATGATCTTTCCTTTAACAGGAAAGAAACTAGTTCATTCCAGATCAGTAAATGGAATAGTTTGAATCGGAAAATGTCATTGCACAACTTCTAAGAATCCAGCGTGTTTACACTGTGGGATTTTAATTCTCGGTATCAAC
Source organism: Penaeus japonicus (assembly GCA_017312705.2). Classification (NCBI taxonomy): domain Eukaryota; kingdom Metazoa; phylum Arthropoda; class Malacostraca; order Decapoda; family Penaeidae; genus Penaeus; species Penaeus japonicus. The sequence continues at coordinate 272,964 of BOPN01000524.1, read as the reverse complement.
TCTAAAACACTCATCTTTCCTCCTACCCCTTATTTTCTCTCCCTCTATCTCTCTCTCTCTCTCTTCCTCTCTCCTCCATTCTTTCTCAATCTGTCACCTCCCTAACTTTTCACCCAACTAACTCTCACAGTTTCTTATGTGACTGAAGCTGATGCCTTTAACACAGTAAGCAAAATCAGTGTAGTCGCCTCCTTATCCTGTTCAGCTCTTGAACAACGAACGTGAAGGGAGTTACAAAGAGTTGCAACGAGTTACGAGTCCACGAGCGGTTCATCAATCCGGCTGCAGAGAGTGAGCGACGGGAAGATACGTCCCGGAGAAGCAGCCGTGAAAAGAAGCCATTGTTTTCTCCCTTCCGTGGCCAAGTCTCTTAATTCACCATTTCAAAAAAGGAAAAAAAATCTGTTAAAAGCTTTTCGGTTGTTAAGGCGTATGAATAGAACATCCTATGCTCGGCTGGGCTGGTTGGCTGGCTGGCTGGCTGGTTGGCTGGCTGGTGGAGCGCTTGCCGCCATGTCAAAATCCTCATCCTCTAATTGGATGAGGCCGCCACCACACTCCGGCCTGGGGGAGACTTTCTACATCTTCAGAGAAGCTCTCGAGAGATAAAGCACAGGTCTCTCCACGCCGGCTCGCTCCTCGCGGCGATCACTCGGGCTTCAGCGGCCTCTGCTAACGAAAAGGATTAATTATTGCTTAATGAATACAGCGGGGCCGGGGAAGGCGGGTGGGGGTGGGGGAGGGGGAGATGGTGATTCCTTTCGTAATGCATCATGCGGATCCGAAATTCTTCGCTTGCCCATCGGTGATATTAATGGGGTTATTGATGGTCGCTCGTGAGAGCCTATACATTTTCACCCTGGTAAAA
>BOPN01000524.1:259596-267096 GCA_017312705.2 Penaeus japonicus | reverse complement strand
CAATTGGAAAACAATCTTTCTTTTGTCCTGTTTTTATTTTCAGTCTCTCGGACGTAAGGCCTTCTTTCTCCTTTGTATAGTAGCCACATAGTTGGGCACGTCGACACAATGGGCTGGAGACAAACAGTCTTTGTTATCGACTATAATTTTTTTGTTTGTTTCGGGATGATGACAGATACTTGTTGCAACTCGAGGTGTCCCAACTTTCGAAACATCCATTGGTGATTATGTATATGTTTATTTTATAGATCTTTAATATAAGAAGCAAATGTTCTAGATAATGGTCTTGGATTGAGTAACAGTTGGAAACAAAACGTATCATCATCTATGGTGTCGTTTAGCTTTATACTGTAAGGTTTGAAACATTGTCCAAGTAGCAGCTTATGATATTGTTAGTAACATGACAATATGTACGCAGACCAATACTGAACTTAAAAGCAGGCACTTCCACGAATCAGCAACATACACCAGTCGCACCTCATTATTGCCGCGTCTGCCTAGCCTGAATAACAGTAATATATGACCCCATAACGACAAAATGTTCCCCTTATAGCATCACACTCTTGTCTCTTTACGATAAAACACATTCTTTCATAAAGCAAAACGCTATATTCAAATAGGGAAATATTTTCACACTCAATAGGGTTCATCTGTGCTAAAAGCACTTTCCACAATAGTCATAATGAGAGTAGATTTTCAGCTCAGAAAAAAATACAACCGCTAAATTCGTACTGCCGATAACCCTCGCATTGACAACCTTACTGCACATTAATAACTTACCGAAGCTCTCTCGTCGAGTGTATCGGACAGATGATATTCCGAGTTCCTTTGTCCGTAGCGATCGGAAATCAATAATGTTTGTGGTAACTGTAGATGACTTGGCTGGCGTGACCGCGTGCAACGCTGGTGTCTCTCTTGCGTCGCCATCTGTCTCCATTTTTCATTCGCACTCGAGGATCCGTTGTTGTTGACTTACTAGCCGTGTTATTACTGTGCAGCCATTCCTCTTGCTCTTGAGGAATCTGGTATTATTGACTGGCGGGCCATGTTACCGTCCTTATGGTCCTCTCGCGCCCTTCAAGTAGTAAGGGCTTGTTATTGACTTGGTGACGGACAGACGGGAGACCACATACACACAAACACCCCCGCCCCATTCTCTCGATCTCCGGCCAGGATATGGGGTTTTAATACAATATGAGTTATTGTTTGCTTGCTTGGTACTGATTTGTGTAAATTAGATTTCCATTGAAGGGGGATTTTCATAGTCAGTGCTGTTAGTCTTGAGAACAGAAAACACATTGATTAAGTTACATTTTATTAGGATTTTTTCACGCCAACTTGATGCCATTGAGAGAATAGATTCGTACCCTTTACCAAGGCAGTGTTAATTCTGCTTACTCAGTGATGCGTCAGGTTTGGCCCACATTACCGAAGGTCACTTACGTCAAGACAATAAAAGCAACTGATTACCAAGCGCCACGCAGGAAGACCTTGAAATTTGAAGGAGTATCAAGTAACCACTCCAAGCAGAGCACTCTAGTCTTTCACTGCCAGACGCCCTTGAGCACAACGTCAAGGTTTTGCACGCCCTCTGGTAATGTTAGGAGGCTAAACCACATCGGGGCGTACGGGTCAGTTTTGTACTTCGGCCAGTCCATCAGTGATCCTTATTACAGTCTGTCGATATTCTCCTCCATCGTCGCCGAACAGAGAATATTGAGCTCTGCTATCACCCAGTGGAAAATAGTGAAGACAAAGCTATGTAGCATTAACCTGAATGTCGATATTTGCGTCGTCAAATATAGACGAGAACCTTTACATAACACGGCTGCCAATACATTCTTTTACACAAGATTTAACACAGAGTTTGGGCTCGTAAATTCCGCTCGTTGGTGTAACCACTTGCAGGCGTCTGGAGTACCTGCCTCACACGTCCTTATGACTGAATATGCCTGCCATCTCCCATGAACCGTTGGGACACGAGATTATGAAGAAGCCGTGGCCCGCTGAGGTGCGGTGTTTGGTGGTCGCTGAAACAAAAATGATTATGCTCGTTGTAATAATGCTAGGAATTTTTATCAGTAATAATGGTAACCATAACTAAATTATCAGCAATTTAGTGGTAATGATGATGAAATAGTTATAGTGATAAAAGTTAGTATTCAATGTTGATTATATTAATAGTGATGATGGTAGTAATGATAATGAGAACAATAATTACATTAAAACAATATTTTAGTATAACCACAGAACTTGGCAATTAATATAATATTCTTGAGGGAAGGTTACGGAATGTATGCTTGGTAGTAAATGTATTTTGATGAATATGCTTGAGGCTTCTTAGTTTACATTTGATGATCAATTGTATATTCTTATATATAGTATATATTTATGTTGTTTTATATGATGTCGGTTCATAGACAACAAGAAAATATCATCTGAACATTAAACAATAGATACATAAAATTCATGACTGATCGGAGACGTTTTCCATCTGTAAATCCATTCTGGTGTTCATAAATTTCCCTAACGGCCGAAAAGAGGCTTTGTGGCCATTAGACTCATCTTAGCTTGGCTGGTCACTCTCCCTTTTTTCCCCTATACTCCTTCCTCCGCTCCTTCACGCTCCTGTCTTGAGTCCTTCCGGCCTGACCCATTTCCTTCCCTTCCCCTGTGGCTCTCCTTCCTTCTTCCTTCCTCTCTCCTGTGCTCTGTCTCCCTTCTTCTACTTATTTTCTTTGACTTTTTTTTTTACCTTTTCTTTGCATCCCGTCGCCTATGGCCCGTCTTCCTGTCTCTTTCTATCGACTATGTTCCTTCTTCTTCCTCCTTCCTCTGTTCCAACAGTATTTCCTCCTCTTTCTTATCTCCTTTGGTCCATCCTAGTTTTCTTTTTGATCTTCTATGGTCTCTTCATTTTGTTTCCTTTTTTCCCCTACGATTCCTCATCTTCCTTCTTCTTGACTCTTAAAGTCCCTCTTCTTTTCCCTTCATCTATGCTATGGCTATTTTTCATTTTTCTTCTTCTATTCTACGGTCTTTTTTCGTCTTTTTTCTTCCTGTGTTACCTCATTTTCTATCTTCTTCCTCTTCTTTCACGTCTCCTATGATCCTGCTTTTTCTTTCATATCTCCTGTACTCTTCTTCGTTTTCCATCCTCTCTTTCCTTCTTTCTGTGCCTCATTTCCTTTCATTCGTCTCATTTCTTTTAACCTTGGCCTATTATGTCTACCACTTCTGTTGTTTATTGACAATGTACTTTTTCATATACTCATATTTCTTTCCAGTTACTTTATGACAGTACTTCCGTTATTTGTCACTAGTTGTGATAATATGGTGCAATGCGTGTTTATTTGGCATATGGTATATATATATTGTTCTGTAGTTGGCTTCCTGCCACTTTCTAACACGGTATCTATTGCGGCCTGGTTTACATAGTAATTTGCTAAAATCCATATTTTGAATGAAAAGTTATTGCACCCTACCTCTGCGTGCTATACTACGCATAAATACAGTGTTTAGGATACAGCACTTTCTCTGTAACACTTATCCCTAAGTCATTCGTAGAACATATCACAGCGTTGTCCTTTCTGGATCACGAGTAATTGAACACGAATACATGTGTTAGACGCTGATCTTCCGTATTTTTGGCATCATCCCTGGACCAGTGACAGTAGTATCACATCCTGGAACACTGGGCTGGTAGATGAACCCCTCCCCCTTCCCCCTCCCTCTCCCTCTCCCCCTGTGTCCATGACGCGGGCGAGATGAGCCACTCTGGGCTGGCCGCCAACCCCGCGTCCCCTCGCTTCTTATTATGCCATTACCCTCCCATTAGTCATTTCCTTGCCTGCTACAATCCTTCATGTCTTCCCCCGCGAGTGGGTCACTCCCCCATGTCTCCCACCTTTACCTCTTCCTTCTCTCCATCCCCCTCCTCCTCCTCCTCCTCCACCACCACCACCACCACCACCACCACCACCTCCTCCTCCTCCTCCTCCTCCTCCTCATCATCATCATCATCATCATCCCCCTCCTCCTCCTCCTCCTCCTACTTATCTTTCTTCTCCAACCCTTCTCCCTCACTCCACTTATCCATCCTCCTCTCCAACACTCCCTACCTCTCCACCCCCTGTTCATCCTCAACCCCGTCCTCTCTCCCCCCCCTCCCTCTTTGCCCCTCGTCAACGCTGATTTCTCTCCTTGTTGCTCTCCTCTCTTCCATTTCCTTTATCCTCTTCCCCTCCCTTCGTATCTCCCCGTATCCTACTCAACACACACTTTTATCATGTATCTCCTCATCTTCCTCTTTTTCTCTTTCGTTAAAAAAGTTCTTTACCCCTCTTCCCTTCATCTCCCCCCGCAACCCCCCTTCCCACTTCCCTCTTCACCTTTCTCGGTATTCTCTCTCTGTCGCCCACTCGTAGTTCTTCAGATACCCTATTCCCCTCAGTTACGTGAATACCCTCTCTGTGCATCAAAGCAAGCACAAGGAAGCACAAGAGAGGCACAGGAAGGAGAAGCACAGGAAGGAGAAAATGAGAGGAGAAAAAGCACAGGAAGGAGAAGAAGAGAAGAAAAGCGAGAAGAGGCACGAAGGGAGAAGAGGAGAAGAGGCACGGCTGAGATGGGACGAGTACGGGGGAAGTAGAGAGGAGGACCATGCGGGAAGACAAGTGGCGAGGGAGGTGGAAAGGCTATGGAGAAAAGGAAGACCAAAGAGAATGGAAGTTAAGGAAGAAGAAGAGGAAGTGGAAGAAGAAAAAAGAAGGAGGAAAAGAAAAGAAGACGAAGAAGAAGAAGAAGGAGAGGGAGAAGAAGAAGAGGAAGGAGAGGAAGAAAAAGAAGAGGAAGAGGAAGTAGAAGAAGAAAAAAAAGAGGAGAAGAGGAAGAAGACGAAGAAGAAGAAAAAAAGGAAGTGGAAGAAGTAGGAGAAAAAAAGAAGTAGATGAAGAAGAATGATAAAAAGGATAAGGAGAATGAAAGGAAATAGGAGGCGGGAAGAGCTAGAACCTTCCTCCATATCCTCCTCCCCCTTCATATTTTCGCTCCTTATCCCTTCGCAACCATCACGTATCATGTCCTCTCCCCCTCCGCCTTGTCCCTGCCCTTCGTACATCCGCCTCCCTTCCTCCTCTGCCATCCATCCCTGCTTCTTCCGTCTCCATCCTGTCTCCGGCCTCATCCTCCGCCCTTCCTTCATCGACTGTCAGATACCTCCCGGGACGTTGACGTTATGCTGATGCGTTGTCTTGGTGATTAGGTTTATCATTTGGGTAGTAACAAGGCCGGGCTTCGGGAAAAGGGTGAAAGAGTGATGACTGTGAGAGAATAGAAATATGATAATGCCCCTTTTCTTTGTTTGTTTGGGATGTTGTGTGGGAGAGAGGTTGATGGATGGATGGATGGGTGGAGAGAGAGCAAATATGGAATTGTGATTGATAATGTTGAGAATGGAAAGGTACTCCTTACGTTGTCAGTAGAGAAAGAGGTTACGATGATGTTGAAACGATACAAATTAGAAGCTGTATCAACTATGGTATTTCCGTGCTTTCTTGTTATAATAACTAAGATTCTAGCATTATCATTCCATTATCCATTTCATTCAACTCGAAGCATCATCCTCTTTAAAGAAAGAGGTGTATAGGGAAGTGCTGTAAGGGTAAGCAGCGCTCTTCTGAATGAAAGTGCTATCTTAATCTCTACGGTCTACGTAAGCCACACTTTACACTTCGCAGCATGCATCAGAGTACCATGTGATACATCTTTTCAGTCTATCTAGTATGAGATGAGCAGAACGATGTATTTATTGAATCTATTGAAAATATTTTGTTGTTGTTTGTTGTGTAGTAAATTTGTGTCTTGCTTAGAAAAACTAGGGGAATGTAGCTGATAAATACTGAACAGCCTAGGTAGCCATTCGATTTGAATGTAACCAAGGCTGATAAATGAATAAAAATAATACAAAATCGGTTGATTGCTAGGTAGTAAACATAGTGGGGTTGATATTCTTAACAAAAGTTATGGAAAGGATAGAAGTATAATGTTTTTTGTTGCTCGTAATAATGGCGATTATTATAACAGCCATAACTTAAGTACTGTCTTTCGGAAGATGACTCTGATTGTGGGAAAGATTTTGGAAAAAGTCTAATATGAGCAGGGACGACGGGGGCTATAAATCGAGAAACGAGAATCGTAACTACTTTGGCAATTACATTCATATCATCTGCTCTTTTTTCTTCTGTCATCCCGATATCCATATTCTTCTTCGTAACTTTTTTTTTCTCCCTTCTTCCTGTCCGCGCCTCCCCCCTCATATATCTACTTTTCCTCCCCATCAGGAAGCAGGACTAGCCAGGCTCACCTCATATCAAACTTTCCCCATTTTCATTTTTTTGTTAAACGATCTCGCTCCAAAAACTTTTTTTTTTTCTTTTTTCTTTTTTTCTTTTTTTCTACCAAAAAATTCTAGGCCTGGACGTCATCCTCTCGCACGATGCACACGTGACTTTGTCCGATCACACTTGTAATCTGCCAAAGGGATCTGCCGGTCTGTTCTTCACGCCCTCGAACGCTGAACCTCGGAATGCGTGTGTATTTGGGAAAGGAAAGGGGGGAGGGGAGGCTTACCGATCACAGTCTGGCACGGCGATATTTGTCTTTTGTGGGACAGGAGAGCCGTAGGATGTGTCGTGTCGTTAATTATGGAGGAATCATAAGGTTATGCCGGACACGTGATGCTTTGTATCTCCGGGAAGAGCATGAGTATGATGGAGGCGGAGATTAGACAGGAAATCTTGGTAACAAATGATCGTGTCTGAAACGGCGACGGGCACGGCAGTAAGGCGAGTGTCGGAGGCGGAGTGGGCGTAAGCCACCTTAGTCGTTCCGTCCAATGCGTCAGTCATTGTAAATCACAGTCCCGTCGGCCGGATAACGGTCACATGAGCGCAATCCGGCGCAGTGGGTGAGCGGGACAAAGTAAGAGTGTCAGACATCCCGGAGGATCCGGAAACAGATGGTAGGATCTGGCCAACGCGGACAAAGGCAAGGACGCGTAACAAATTCGGCAAATATTGCATCTGACGTGTGTATCATAGGGGGCCTCAGGGGCGCCCTGAATAGTGAGTTCGGAACAGACCAATCTGGGCCTTATCCAGAGGGACGTTTCAGTCCAGATTTGTGGATCCAGAACCCCCTACCCCGACGACCAATAATTATTGTATACGCGCATGTGGCTAATTACCTTGTTACCTGGCACACCTGCCCATGGTATTTGCTGTATCGTCGAAGATATGAACAAGTGTGATCATGCCTGAAAGCCGGCCCTTGACTTTAACAACTACTCATGATGCAAAAACAAACAAACAAAACAAAAAACAGAATATTCAGAAGCGTACAAAGTTGATTCAGAGAAGTCCTCCCGGTAGAAAGGAGTAACACAAGGCTCAGGAGCCCATCCAAATCCAAGAAGGACACACTGAAGAGAGCAATCGATTG
>BOPN01000524.1:247096-249596 GCA_017312705.2 Penaeus japonicus | reverse complement strand
TCCCCGTCGCTCCCCTCCATCAGCCCCCTCCCGCTACCTGTCCGCCGCTCCCCTCCCCTTCTTCCGCTCCCCTCTCGCTCTCGGCCATATCTCAGAGCCGGACTCCTTCCCCTCGCCGCTCCCCTTCATAACACGGCGTCACCTTGTCCCGAACGCCGCTAAGAAGGTCCTGGGCAGAGAGTCTCGCTACCTCCACCTTCATCCGTTATTGTCCCTCGCCCCTGATGAGGGATTACGCGCTCCGCCCCTCCTGACGGCGAGGCGGGATGGGTCCACGGGTCCCTTCCTCAGGCGCTTTTCCTTTCTTTTTTAGGTTTTCTTCCACCTGCTGCCCTCTTCACCCTCTTCCTTCTGCTTCTCCTTCGCCTGATACGAGACCTGGTTTCGTGTGGCCTTTCTTGCCAATGCGCCGTGCTTGCATCCACCTTCCAATATCCATACATGCCATGTCCTGTATGGATTGATATGGTCCCTGCTCGCTATAGAAGCCGTCACTCCATTATGTCTGTCTTGTACCTGTTGCCATGTCTTCTTAAGTTATCGCTTCCTTCCTCTTCTACTCTTCCTTGGTCGTACTCCTTATTCACCTTATATATTCATAGTTCTCCGGGCGTGATCCATCTTGTAAGAATTTTACTTAGTCAATAGAAAAAGCTTATTTCAGGAGGGAATATAAAGTCAGATTATCAGAAAACCTTAGGTTGAACGTAAAGTCGGGCGGGGTTCGCGGAGAGTTATGGCGAGTGAGATTGTAGCCCGGCGGTAAAAGTAGCATTATGTATGATGTTCCCCTAATTAACATAACCATAAATGATGGCGGCGTTTGTATCGAGAAATTTACCTCAACACTGAAATATGAGACCAATAACTGTGGTCAAGATTAGGAAGGGTTTTGTAAAGCCTGTACTCTGGAGGATATGCTGTTGTTCGTGTTGTGTAGAATTGTGGTCTTGTGTTGTTCAGAACAGCTGCCGTCCTTCTATGAGCATTCACAGTGGAATGCGTTTTAGTGGTACTACATTCACAATATTGCATAAAAATGGAAAGGGCTATTTCACGATACATGGAAATTCTGTGCTAGGGACAGATATGTTGTGTTACCATGTATGGGTACTGCGTTTTATACAGAACTGGTGTGGCATGTCAAAAGCTTACTGTTTGTATTGCCACGTTTCAGTATTACATCAAAGGAACTGCAGAACCATACTGTTGCAGATGATTTTGCGAACTAAGGTTACATTTGTTTAATTGTTTTTTGTCTTTCGGTAAAGCCGGAGTTCCCGAAATGGTCTCTGGCAAAGTTTCCTATCAATTTTAGAGTATTAAGGGATTACTTTTTATTTCCAAATATATGACCGTTGCTGCTCCCGGCGCAATGCACTTCCGCTTTGGGGCTTCAATACAAGCGTCTCCGAACTCTCGACAGCAATTAACAAAGAAAATCGGAAATCATGGAACAACCATTTTTGTCATCAGGAATTTCCTCCAAGGTGGAAAGTCTCGGCTTAAGTGATATAAAAATCAACCATGTAGGAGCCACAGCTTGTTTACGACATTTCACTAAAGTGTAATAAACGAAAGTTGCCGAAGAATTTCAAGCGAACTTTTTCTTTTAACCCGCAGATTTTTTCACCGGTCTTTCACCTCTTTTCTTCTTTTTTTCTTGGTGAGGGAAAAAATGAAAAGAAAAAGTTCGAAGCGAGAGAAAAGTGTTGGCATGAGCGGGTTACGAGAGCCACGGGGCAAGGAGGCCACTCCCCACGCTCGAGGTACTGTTTGTAAAAGTTATGCTCAGTCGGTCACTCGAAGTCTTACCGTGATGCATCTGTGTCGGCTTTGGATGATTGGGAAATGCTTAATCATGTTCTTGGTTGTTGATAGCAATGGTTATGGCTCCGGTGACCGAGTGAGGCACGGTCAGTGATATTATAACATTTTTGAAGAATTTATTCATAGATTTATCTGCTTTTGTATTGTTATTCATTATATCTAACCAAAATATATTCAAAGAATAAAAGGTTGTGCGTTGTCCTTGGTTAGAGGAATAATAGTTAGGTTTTACTGCAGCAACAGCATGATAGAGGATGTAACAATTTTTTTTCATATCAGTTTCTCTGGCTGTCGAAATATTTTTCGTAAACAGTGAAATCGTCAAATTTATATTTATTTTACTGCGTCTGAATTCAACCCAATAAAATATCATAGGATCAATTTTACTTCCGGCCTCAATCCCTCAGAACAATTAAACTACTTGATGCAATAGGCCTACAGGACATCAGACAATGGACCCAGATTTTGTAATTGGCAGGACAGATAGGCCTATTGTCTCAGAGTGAACATATCTTCGTCCCCTCTTCTTGGAAGACCGCATTCGAGGGGAAAGTGTGTGGAAGCGGTTGCGGAGGTTCTGAGGTCAGTGTGAAGCAAGATCCTCAAAGGATGGTCAGTCTTGTAAAGGGCAAGGGCGGGGAAAGTCCGTCAGCATAGTGGCAGTGGAGGA
>BOPN01000524.1:233553-237219 GCA_017312705.2 Penaeus japonicus | reverse complement strand
ATATATATATATATATATATATATATATATATATATATATATATATATATATATGTATATATATATATATGTGTGTGTGTGTGTGTGTGTGTGTGTACATATATATGATAACAATGATAATAATGATAATAATAATAGATCGAGGAGTTAACCCTCTCACCTCGACGGCAATATCTCCGAGGTGTGAAAACGTAATATTTTATGGCATCCACTTCAAACAGTCCCCGATCACGGCCTCTGCTTGTCTCTGTTGCCGAATTTGAATTTTTATCGTGTGTGGAGAACAGGGTTTGGGGTTCGGGTTGAGGGGGGGGAGGGGAAGGGAAGGTCGTAGTGCCTCTCTCTCCACCTTCCCCCTCGCTCTTCCTCCTCCTCCCCCCCTCCTCTCTATGTCATCCTCACTCTCACATTCCCTCTCTTATGTAAATTATATTTTTCTTTGCAGGTGAGGCGGCTGTGTTGTGTCGCTGCATGGTGAGTGTTACTGACGCTGTGATATGTAAGTGCGTGCGTTTAGCTACTGTCCCGAATACTTACTTTCTTCACCTTTTTTCCTCTTCTTCTTCCTCCTCTTCTTTTTCTTCTTCTTCTTCTTTTTCTTTTTCTTCTTCATTTTTTTCTTTTTCCTCTTCTTTTTCCTCTTCTTCCTCTTTGTCTTCGTCATCTTCTTCTTCTGCTTCATCTCATTCTTCTTCTTCTTCTTCTTCTCATCATCTCCTTCTTCTTATTGTTATTCTTTTCATCTGATTCTTCTGCTTTTTCATCATCCTCTCCTTATCTTCTTCCTCTCCTCTTTCTTCATCGTCTTTATCTTCGTCTTCTTCTTCATCTCTGTCATTTCTTTTATTTCTTCGCCATTCTCATACTCCTCCTTTTATTCTTCCTTCTTCTTCCTCTCCCTCTTCATCTTCTTTTTTCGCCTTCTTCTATATCTATTCCCCTAAGTAGTTTGCGTGTCACCTTGCTGTTGTGGTGTTGCATTGAAGGGAAATGTTGATTCAGCCGAATCTCTTCCGTGGCTTTTTATTCTCCAAATTACCTTGTGTCTTGTGAAATTCCTTCTTGTCTCTCCTTTCTCAACCTTCTTTCCCTTCCCCTTTCTTCTTCTTGTTCTATTCATTTATCTGTTTGTATGATCTACTTTCGGTGTCAAGAATGATGTAAATACTCGATCTATCTTTAAGAATTAATTTTCGTGTTATCATCCTTTCTTTAACTCTAGTTACCCTCATCCTTATCTTCCTCTTTTTCCTATTAGTCGATTTATTGTGTCCTTCTTGTAATCACTTTCATCGTTTTTAGTGTTTCTCAAAAAAAAAAAAAAAAAAAAAAAAAAAACTCTTCCTGTAGTCCCGTTTTCCTTCCAGATTTCCCCCTTATTATTTAATTTCTCGTTTCCTGTTTTAAACTTGCCCTTGATTCTTTGTACTGTGACTTGTAATGTGTCTTGTATTTCGCTGACTTTTATTTCTATTTCATACCATTACCTCTTCATGTCATTTTGGATACCATATGTTGCCTAGGTACCACGCAAGTATTCAAAGAGAGGTTCAGGTAGAACAACAACAACAATACTAATAACGATGATGAAAATAAGGATAAAATACCGAGTGCTTTTATAGATAAGAAAAAAATAGAGCATCAATCTTCCCCGAAAGTGCACTGGCAATATCATAAAGGTACAGGTACTGTGAATGGACAGACACCATGCAGGGGAGAGCCTTAATTGACAGAATTCTAAAGGCCTAATCTTTTTTTTTTTTGTCATCGTGGGATCAATAAAAACGGGAAATTTAAAAGGATCTCATCATCGCTTTTTTAATTACTTTCGAGAGTATTAAGTCTTCGGGTCTTATTCAGCCTTGGGACTTTTACCGAATGTATTATTATGGGCAATCTCGATAATGGCGGTTGGACCATCGGCAGTCAACGCGCTTTCTCCTCGAGGTTATACTTTACTAGACTTTGAGTTAGGTCGGATTTTAGGTCTTAGGTCTTATCAGGGCCAGTAGGTTTTATTTCAAGTCATAGGTCTCATCATCGACGACAGGTCATATGTGTTAGGACATTCTTTCTCATCAGCAGGTCATTTTTTTTTAAGAATAAATCTCGGATCACGTATCCTCGCGTGTGTCTTCCTTTGTTTTAGTTTCGAGGTTGTGATCACCATAGATGCAAGTGCAAGCACTTTTTTTCTTTTTTATTTGTCAGCGGCGTAAAAATACAGCCACTAACTGCCTCAACTTTGCCCTCACCGTATACGCTTCGAAATTGTATTTCGACATAACGCACCCACGACCAGTACAATTTCATAACAACACATCCCCGATCTACATAATATAACAGGAGCATATCGATAAACCCGCCGTCCCCACAGCAACACATGCCCGAACTCTACTTTTCCACAGCAGACCATTCTTTAGCTGCATAGTATCGAAGCTAAATGTCCCTTAAATGACAAAACTTGGAAAAAAAAATCATGAATTTTTTTTAATGATTTTTCTTCAGGACCCCACTGGCCGTTACCCCCAAACTCTTCATTTCGACAAAAACACATTTCTGAAATTCCATTGTTCCTCTAGCTGAGACTCCCTCGGGCTTCTTTAGTTCTCCTAGTGCTTTATTTTTCTCAGCAGCATAGCACCACAGCGCGCCCGCACACCCGCCTCTACCATTAGACGCAGCTGCGACGCCGCCAATGTGAGCACGATATTCATAATTAACCGAACGATCCGAGAGGGAAATATTCTTAACGCGTCGACATGGAACGCTAAGATTTATGTATTTTTCTCTCATCCCTCTCCTTTGTTGTTTCTCTCTCGCTCTCTCGCTCTCTCTCTCTCTCTCTCTCTCTCTCTCTCTCTCTCTCTCTCTCTGTGAAAATGTATTTCTCCCTCTCCTTCAACCTTTCCCTCCTTTGTTCTAATTCCTTCTCTCGCACTTTATCTGTCTCCCAATCTTCCTTTCTTGAAGTTCTGTCTAAAGCATTAACATCATCCTCAGTGCAACTACATTTACGTTATCACTTCACCTCCCTCCTTATCCTTCTTCTTATTCTGTCCCTCCCTCCTCCCTCTCAGCGCCACAGCAATTGTTTCCATTCAACCGATTATTTCCTTAGCCATGTGAAAAATATACAAATACGCACAGTACAACCAAGTTTCCATTAAGGCACTTGTATTCAGAATAACCGTGTTCATATGCATTCAGAATCAGCGGAGCGAGCCACGAAAGTAGGGGCAGCGGCCGGTTTACCTGTCATGAAAAAGCTTAAGTAATCGAGGGAAAAAGGAAAGCGGACGCAAGAAAGCTCATCACCGGAGGGAAGAGAGGGCGAGAGAGAGGGGGGGGGGCAAGAGAGAGAGAGGGAGAGGGAGAGGGAGAGGGAGAGGGAGAGAGAGAGGGGGAGAGAGAGGGAGAGAGAGAGAGAGAGAGAGAGAGAGAGGAGAGGAGGGGGGAGAGAAAGGATTCGGAATACTTGTGTTTTTTTTGTTTTTTTGTTTGTTTGTTTGTTTTTATTAACACTAAGAACGGTGTGTCAGGATATGTGTGTATGTAGGAGGAGGTGGAGAAGAGGGAAAGGATGGAGTAAGAAGAAAAGAGGAGGAATAATAAACGGGAGAAGGAAGAGGAGGAGGAGAAAGAAAGAAAAGGCGAAGAAGGGGG
>BOPN01000524.1:206053-216053 GCA_017312705.2 Penaeus japonicus | reverse complement strand
CTCACTCACCACCCGTCATTCACCTATACATCACGTCTCACTCACTTTAAACTTTCACGCCCTCACGCTCCCCGCCCCTTCCCTCACCGTCACATTACATCTTAACTGCCATCCTTCTTCTTCTTTTTCTTCTTTTTGTCTTCTTTTCTTCTTCTTTTTGCTTCTCCTTCTCATTCTTCTTCTTCTTCTTCTTCTTCTTCTTCTTCTTCCTAGCTATCATCCGCTTCGTCTTAGTCCCTTCTTCTCCTCCTTCTTCGTCTTCCTCTTTTTTTCTCCTCTTCTTTCTCCGCCCCCTTCCTTTTTTTTCTTTTCTCCTTTTTCCTCCTCCATCATCATTATCCCTTTCCTTTTCCTCTGTATCTTCCCCTTCTATTACTACTCCTACTTCCCTACTCCTCTTCCTTTTCTTCTCCCTTCCCCTACTCTTCCTCCTTTGCCATATTTTCTCCTCCTCCTCCTCCTTCTCTAGACCTCTTCTTCTTCCTTCTCATTTTCCCTCTCCTTCTCCTCCTCCTCCTCCATTTCCTCTTTCTTCTCCTCCGTTTTCTCATTCTCATTCCTCCTTCTCATCCTCCCCCTTCTTTTCTACTCCTCTTCTCCTTCCTTTTCATTTTCCCTCTCCTCCTCCTCCTCCTCCTTCTCTAGACCTCCTCTATTTCCTTCTCCTTTTCCCTCTCATTCTCCTCCTCCTCCTCCTCCTCCTCCTCCTCCTCCTAATCCATTGCCCCGTCCTTCTCCTCCATTTTCTCATTCTTATCCTCTTACTCCTCCTTTTCTACTCCTCTTCTCCTTCCTTTTCATTTTCCCTCTCCTCCTCCTCGTCATCCCCCCCCCCCTCCTCCTTTTCCTCCTCCACCACCTCCTCCTCTTCGTCCCCATCCCCATCCCCCTCCCTTTCCCCCTCTACCCCCACCTCCTCTTCACCCCGTCAACGCTGCTACTTCTCTGGGCCATTACAATATTTTTGCTATTCATCTTTCTACTCGCGTCTCGGAAGCTTTTCCATATCCTTTCTACATTTATCACGGAGCCGCCCACTCTTCTCCCTACCCCTCCTGCCCTTATCGCAGAACCCCCTTCCTTCTCTCCATATCGTAGAACTCCCATGCTTCTCTATACCCCTGTTGCTCTTAGCATAGAACCCCCATCCCTCTCCCTACCCCTCCCGTCCATATCGTAGAACCCACTTGCTTTCATATACCCCTCTCCTTCCCTTAGCATAGAACCCCCTTCCCTCTCCCTACCACTCCAGCCCTTATCACAGAACCCCCTTCGCATCTCCCTGCCCCTCTTCCCCTTATCACAATCACCCCTCCCTTCTCCCGACCGATCTTCTCCCCAGTCTTCCGCCCTTATCACAACCCCCCTCCCCCCTCCTCTTTCTATCCATTCTCCCCTATGTATGCTGGCTGGAGGCCACCCTAATGACTGAAATGTAGCTAACAATAAGTTAGAATTGTGTCTCTATAACGTCGATTGACTCGGGGGGAAAAAATATATCAGCTGAAGAAATCTATGGACCTTTTTTTTCTAAATACGAAATGTTTGGTTGGCTTTGAATATAGAATATGGACTTAAAATCATTTAACGTTGTCGTAAATCTTGGCTAACACTCGTCTGTAGATTTTGTATGTAAATATCTCGGTCGTTGTGACTTTCCATGATATCGATATTTTCTTTTCCGAGTTCAATCACATATTCTTCAGGTTCATTTAATTTCTAAATTCAAACTTTGGCTGTTATTTTTCTCTCCTTTTTCCTTATTTTTACCTGATAGCTTCGGGTTCTTCTTTCTTCAAATGCTCTTTCGAAACACAAAGTTAACGAGATTTTTGGAAAGAAACTAAAAGTTCTGAGAGTAGTCGTATAGAGGGCAGGTCGATCGCGCCGCTGGTCGGGCTCCGAGCAGATCAAGTACCTGGTTTTCAAATGCTTTGGTCTCTGTGATTTCTCTCTGCTCTGAGAGATAAGGTCGATGAAACTAGACTATATGTAAACTACGACTCCGAAGACACACACACAGAGGTACACATACACTCGCCTGTGCACACATATAGGCAGCACATATACAGTATATTACGGTCTCAACCAACGGGGCATCCTGTCACGACCACACAACGTCCTCAGTGGTTCACTATATCAAAGAAGATTTCGACCAAACCGCTTCTATTACGAACGGACCACGCCCGAAACGATCCAACTCGACATATTATGAACCCCCTAATATTCAGAGCAACCCCACCACATCCAAAAGGACCTAGCCTTTTCCAAAATAACCCCACCACATCCAGAAGGACCTAGCCTTTTCCAAAATAACCCCACCACATCCAGAAGGACCTAGCCTTTTCCAAAATAACCCCACCACACCCAGAAGGACCTACCCTTTTCCAAAATAACCCCACCACACCCAAAAGAACCCAACCGCACCCAGAATAATCCCACTATACGTAAACTGACCCAGTCTTATCCACCACACCCCTGCGACACCCAAAAACGACCCCGGCTTGCCCAGAACGACCCCACCACACCCTTATTTACATAGCGAGTGTTTATGAGTTTCACCTGTCGAAGGTTAACCCCGTGAGACCGGTCTCCTCAGGACTTAAAGTTAAGTTGT
The DNA here is from genome assembly GCA_017312705.2 of Penaeus japonicus. NCBI lineage: Eukaryota > Metazoa > Arthropoda > Malacostraca > Decapoda > Penaeidae > Penaeus > Penaeus japonicus. The sequence continues at coordinate 213,436 of BOPN01000524.1, read as the reverse complement.
TCTATAAACTTAAAGGTTACACGACAACGCCTTACCATGGGTAAACTAACCGTGTGGTCACCTGATTGTGCCTTGCCATCGAAGGATGTGTTAAATCGTGTTACTTTGTAGCATATGATACTTCTAAGGTGTCTTTTGTCGCATATTTGATCCTTACTGATCTTAAATTCTTTGGTGCCTGATTATATCTCCCTGTCTTCAGAAGGTATTGTTTTTTACTTCCTAATGCACCACTGAGGCACCGATCTCTTACAGTCCTTAGTAAGATATAGTTTTTATTTATCTTACCCCAAATCAGGAGTTATATCATTTCCAAATTGATATGTGGAACCACACTGCCTCCAGATCATACTATCACCCCTGTTTTAGCACATACTGTGAGCGGTTACCATACTAGATGATACTCTACAGCCCGGTGTGAAGTAGGATGTACTTCTTTGATTCCTTATGAGAAGGAAGGGTTTTTGTCACTATCCAGTGCACAATAAAAAAAAAAATTACCTCTCGTTGCGCAACACGTATCGAAACGTATTTTCCTTCAATTTCCCAGTATACTTCAAACCAACGCTTTCCTTTATTTCCCAATGCACATGAAAATGCATATGAAAAGTGCATATGAAAACGCTATTCCTCACGTTACCCAATGCACACCAATACGTCTTTCCCTCCCACCCCCGTGTACATATTCTACAGTGCAATCGAAATGTATCTTGTTCTCATTCCTCAGTGCACATCATAACATCTTTTCGTGTCATTTCCCAGTGCACATCCAAACGCCTTTTCCTCTCATTCCCCGGTGCACACCAAAACGTCTATTTGCCTCATTTCTCAGTGCACTTCGAAACGTCCTTTTTTATCCTTCCCCAGTGAACGTCAAAACGTCTTTAAGTCCCCCTTCCCAGTACACACCCAAACATCATTCCCAAGCGTACATCAAAGCTTCTATTCTTTCCAAATCCCCACACAAGCATAATTCCTTCACAGTCGTCATCGCACACCTGCAGGTACCGGTTCATGTTTCTCCATTGGGATATCCTTAGCACGGACTCTAACTCGGCTGCCATGTTAACTTGCAAGTTTCTCGTTAATCTTGCATTGAGTTCGTATGTAGTGAGACGTGTCTGGGTCAGACGCTGTTGCATAAGCGATGCCTGTTCCCTCTACAAGTGAGTAATACAGGGCTTGTAAGCCGGTTTGTATCATTTACCCGACGGATGCTACAGGTGTCTTGCTTATCATAACTCAAGCATAATGTGTGTGAAGTCACTTTCTTATTGATATCCGGAATACATATCGTGTGTTTTTTGTATCGATATGCACAATATTGAAATTACTCTTGAAGTTGTGCTGTTATCGGCCCATGAGGCTTACACTAACACCTGTTCACGAGGGTCACAGTGTCCCGCTTAATGAGACTTTTGTGCCAATATTTCGTGGTAAATGAAATATGCGCCGAACCTAATAAATGGAAGCCGCCACTCTGCATCATTTGGTATTCCGAAATCACATTAAACCTGATATATGCAACTTATATTGATATTAGCACACCAACCTCTCTCATCCATTCCCGCAGCCATCTACTTTCACATTTTACGTCTCCTTTCGCCATCTTTCTCAAAACGACTTTCATAGTGAGAAGCTTTTTTCCTTCTCCGGGTTTAGGGGACGTAAGTCGGCTCGTGAGTATGACTGAGGGATTAACGCATTAGCCGCGTGCACGTTTTGCATATGTTGCTAGGGTCATAGAAAGGCATCCTTACCTGAAGGAATTTGCCACGGGAGATGTGTTGCAACAAGACGTATCAGCATAAGTGGGGGGAGGGGGTGGGGTGAGTTAGTGTTGTGACAGACAGTATTGTCAGTCAGCAATAACCCGGAGTGACTTTAGAGGACTAGTTCTTGAGATCGAGGCACGTTCAGACTTGCTTCTGATCGCTTAATGATAAAACAGCTTCAGGTTCCTCTCTAACGCACATATCCTGTTCCTTGCAAACTATAACAGTAATTTACAGTTTTTAATCTAGTTGAGTGGTGCCTCACACCCCCAACCCCCTCCTCCTAACCCCCACGCACTCCTTCCTTCCCATCCCCCACCCATCCCATCCCTCTCCTCCCCCTCCACCCCCTACCCCCGAGATGTAGTGATCCACGGACGGTCCCGTCATGCTCTCGCCCCTCCTCCTTCTCCCCTGCCCCCTGCCCCCTGCCCCCTTCCTCCTCTCTTTAGCTGGCCCGCTCACACTTAATGCGCCCTTCGCTTCGTGCTTTCCAGCCACCCTCACTTTCCCGCACTTTCTACTCCTCCCCTCCTTCTTCTCCTTCTCATTATCTGCACTCTCCTCCTCTTCCTTTTCATCCCTCTCCTCCTTCTAATTTTCCTCATCCCCTTCCTTCCCTTCTTCCAACCCTTTTGCTGCTGCCACTGCTCCTCTTTCTCCTCCTCTTCCACCTCCTACTCTTTCTCCTAATCCTTGTCCTTCTCTAGACCTCTTCCTCCTCCCTCCCTTCTCCTTCTCCTCCTCCTCCTCCTCCTCCTCCTCCTCCTCCTCCTCCTCCTCCTCCTCCTCCTCCTCCTCCTCCTACTCTTACTCCTCCTTCTCCTCCTCTTTCTCCTCTTTTTTCTACTTTCGCCTCCTCCTCCTCCTCCTCCTCCTCCTCCTCCTCCTCCTCCTCTTTCTCCTCTTTTTCCTCCTTCCCTCCTCCTCCTCCTCCTCCTCCTCCTCCTCCTCCTCCTCCTCCTCCTCCTCCTCCTCCTCCTCCTCCTCCTCCTCCTCCTCCTCCTCCTCCTCTTTCTCCTCTTTTTTCCACTTCCTCCTTCTCCTTCTCCTTCTTCTTCTCCTCCTCCTCCTCCTCCTCCTCCTCCTCCTCCTCCTCCTCCTCCTCCTCCTCCTCCTCTTCCTCTTCCTTCTCCTTCCCTCCCCTTCCTCCTCCTCCTCCTACTCTTCCTTCTCCATTTCTCCTCCTCCTCCTCCACCTCCTCCTCCTCCTCCTGCTCCTCCACCTCCTCCTCCTGCTCCTGCTCCTCCTCCAGCTCATTCTCCTCCTACTCATCTTCTTCCTCTTCTTTCTCCTGCTCCTCCTTTTCATCATCTTCTTCCTCTGCCTTCTACTCCCACTCTTCCTCTTATTTTTTCCTGCTCCTTCTCTTCTTCTTCCTCCTCCTCTTCTTTCTCCCTCGTCCTCCCTCCTCCTCCTCCTCCTCCTCCTCCTCCTCCTCCTCCTCCTTCTTCTTCTCCCCTTCCTGCTCCTCCCTCACTTCCTCACCCCTCCACACCCTCTCCCTATTTTTCCTCTGCTCGTCCTCCCCCTCCCCCCCTCCCCGCCTTCCCTCCTGACCAATCACAGCAACGATTGAGGCAGCCAAGATACCAAGACGAAGAAGGGACAGAGTTAAACCATCAAGTTTAAACCAAACCCGGAACAAGGCAAGACCACCTGAGAGAGAGAGAAAAAATGGGCTTCTGTTTACCCAACTCAAGTTATATCATCATCCACAGAGAAAGAGAGAGAAAAAAAAGAATGGAAAAGTTGGAAAAGCGTTTTAAGAATGAATGGAAGAAGAAGAGAGCAAAGCTTGATTTTTTTTTATTACAAGACGTTGATGGTTTTAGCTAGTTCATCCTTTGTCGTGACGTCACGTCGGGCTGGAGTCGAAAAGCTAATTAAAACTTGGCGTTGTCCCACTTCCGGCGGGCCAGATCAGAAGACTGGGTCAGATTACTACCGCGTTCCGGGCTTATCTTTGCTATCAATATTAATTACTTCATTACACCACACCTTGTAGAGGGACGAGAGGGACGAGTGTTGGCATTGCTGTTGATTGATGTGTTGGCTTGTGTGTGTGTGTGTGTGTGTGTGTGTGTGTGTGTGTGTGTGTGTGTGTTTAGGGTGTGTGTGTGTTTAGATGTGTGTGTGTGTGTGTGAGAGAGAGAGAGAGAGTGTACGTTTGTGTAGGTGTGAGTGTGTGCTTGTGTGCGCGCGCGCGCGTGCGTGTAGATGTGTGTGTGTATTGCGTGTGTGCATGCGTGCGTGTGTGCTTAGCTATAGGCCAACATAACTAGCAAACTAACAAGCATGGACGACCAGGCCGCCAACCAGCCCGGTATCAACACTAGATTGATTTCCGATACGTCAAGTAGGGGAGGGGTCTAGGAAGGGAGGAGGGGAGGGGGCAGGAGAAACAAGGGGGCGGGGCGGTGAGGTTAGGTGGGGCTGCTGGAATTTTAGGGGACTGCTGAGGATATGAGGAGGATGGGGATACGAGGAGGAAGAGGAGGATGGAGCGAGGGAAGACGAGGATACTGCTGCAAGAGGAAGCAATTAGTTTAGAAAAATGTCAAAACTTAAAACGACGAGGATGTGATGAGTTATGAATCTTGGGAGAGGGGGGGGGAGGTAGAGCTTTGGTTGCCATAATAAAGTACTAATTAACAAAGTTGTGCGATAGTGCGGTTGAAGGTGAGAGGGCAGGTTGGACGTATGGTTCGGGAGGTTGAGGTGGAATTAGTTGGATACACTGCGAGGGTATATGGGAATGTATGGATGTGGATGTGGAGTTGCCATCTGCGGAGAGAAATACTTAGTCGATGTTAAAGGCAAGAAAATTGGTCTGGAAAGGATGGTATGGCACCGACCTCGGTCTACCTCCGCCCCACCCCCTGATAAACGACCTTGTTCCTAATTGGGTCAGACTCCGAGGCCTTTGCTGACCGGGCTTCTTCCCCACATGGCAAGTGATGCCCTTGTTGGCAGGGGACGGTCCTTGGACTGAAGTGCGTCCTCTCGTGCATACATAAGGCAGGGGAGCCAACGTTTCCCAACATTTTATGGCTCCCAACACGAGAACACTCTCAACCTGTCATGTGTCTCGGCCGCAAGAGTTGAATGTTACCACTCTTTAACGGCTATTGTTGCGCTGTTGCGCCATTGCTCTGCTGCAACACCGCCCTGATGCCCTGGAACAGTGTACTAATAACTACGTGGCGTTTCTATCATACTTTTGAAATAAAGAGCAAGCCAATACGAAACTGTTTTTCTTATTGTTTATGTGCCATCGCAGAGTCAGAATAAAGTACGACTGCATCTTCGACGATAGCCAGAATCCTCTCAGGAATACATTTTATATTTCAACCGGAATGCTATGGTTGCGACAGAGCTGGTGTTGCTGGGCTTTATTGTAGGACTCAGCACGCGATGTCCCGCGCCCGCAATTATCACATCGTCTTTTCTCGACGCCCGCGCTCATGTGTGCGTGTGATTGTGTGTGCGTGTTTTTGCGTGCGACTGTGTATGTATTTATGTGTGTGTGTGTGTGTGTGTGTGTGTGTGTGTGTGTGTGTGTGTTTGTGTGTGTGTGTAGGTGGGTGGGTCAATGGGTCTATGTATATGTAAACATCTGCATGTTTGGGTGTGTATTTGTAAGTGAAAGAGATGCAGCAAAATGGGACATCGCGTGACGTACAGAAGCAGATAGGTTAAGTGGTATGTTATGGTTTAGTTACAGGGGTGTGGTTGAGATAGGGGAGGAGAAAGAGAGAGAGGAAGAGAGAGGCACAGGGAGAAGTAGAAAGAGAGAGAGAAATATATATAGATTGGTGATAAACAGAGAGAGAGAGAGAGAGAGAGAGAGAGAGAGAGAGAGAGAGAGAGAGAGAGAGAGAGAGAGAGAGAGAGAGAGAGAGAGAGAGATGGGGGGCGCAAGATGTGCTGCAGAAATACAAGAAGCGAACGAAACGTTCACGGCGTGTTGGCCACAATGAAATCGCGTGTCCACGAAAACTGTAATTGACCTGATTTACCCTCTCCCCTCTCTTCTCTTCCCTCCCCCAACCCCCCGTATATTCTAGTCCCCGTGGGATGACCTCCCACTCCTCTTCTCCTTCACCTCCTTGTTTTCCCTCCTCCTTCCGTCTCTCTTCCCGCATTCACTGCTGCTTGACTCGACCCCCTACGCTGCACGGGGAGTCTGGAGTGGAGTGTCAGTTGCAGCTGAGAACGACAGCTTGAGACCCGAGTCCGTTGGGACAGTGGCCAGGCCTGCATCGCCAGCGCTGGGTTGCTGGCTGCTCGGGTGGAGCTCGGGATATCTCGAAGGTATTTTCACCTCGTTAGGCGAAGTTTTTTTGTTGTTGTTATTATGGCAAAAAGGAAAAGGAAAAAATGTCCATGTACACACACACACACACACACACACACACACACACACACACACACACACACACACACACACACACACACACACACACACACACACACACACACACACACACACACACACACACACACACACACACACACACACACACACACACACACACACACACACATCTCGGTTTAATTAGCCCGCCATTTAGGTCCTCGGTTGGCTGTGGTAATCCTCCGCTAATTGGGGGCCTACTTCCCCTACCTCAAGCCATCTCCCTGCCTCTCCGCCCCTACCTAGGGTTAGCCCACCTACCTGCCGCTATAGTCTTAGGCCGACCCTACCTCGTAGGTCCCTTTACACTCTCCCTGCCCACATTTTCTTTCCCCTGGCCTCATCTCCCTTCCTCGCCCGTTTTCGCTCTATATTGGCTCTCTTTCCTTGCCCCTTTTCGTGCCTCTTTGTTTTTATCTCCTCCCCCCCCCCTCCTCATCTCTTTCTAACTTTCAACCCTTTCTCCCTTCCTCCCCACCTATCTCTTCTTCTTTTCCTTCCACTTTCCCCCAGTCTCCCCAACCACCCCGCCCCTCCCCACCCAACCCCGGTCCCCTACTCCTCCTCTCCTTGCTTGTGCAATCTTCTCCTGGCGTGTAGTTAATGACGCGTCTTATTTGTTACTTTTCGTCTGTCGGTAAAATACAGTAAACCATAAAAGATCTATTGAAAGGAACTCACGTGCGTCTGATGGCTCTCCCAGGCTGTAACATATCCCGTAGGACCAATAAATCTTCGTCGAGTGAACGAACTTGGAGAAATGGTTTTGTAATCACTGATAATATATCATATGATATGTCTTAATCAGGCCAATCACACGAAAAAAAGTTTAAAAGTTTTAAAAGGAATTTGGCAGCAGTTCTTTTCCGCCACGAATAAATCACCGTTCGGGGGAAAAAAAAGGGGCCGGAAGAACACACCTTGCTATACAGTCCCATCACAAGGAAAATCATTAGACTTTATAAGTTTCCTAATTTGAAGAGATTGATTTCGTCATGTCCAGATACGTTTATTACCCTCGTTGACTACACAGTTAAATCCGACAGCGAATTAACATCGTGGCTTTTTTATCGTCTTGCCCCGAGCCTTTCCGACACGGAAAGATCGACAGTTTACGATCGGAATAACACATATAATTGTCTAATGATGAGTCTGACACGTAGTTCAACGTTGGGAAAATAAGTGTC
>BOPN01000524.1:193553-198553 GCA_017312705.2 Penaeus japonicus | reverse complement strand
TCACTATAATGATGATGGTAGTAAAGCTAACGGCAGTAATGATAATAATGATGTTGGTGGTTATGATAATAATAATAAAGATGATAATATTAATAATCGACAAAATAATTGTTATAATAGTAGCGACAATGTTTATAGTGATGACAACAAAAACAACAGCAACAACAACAATAGCAGTGAATGATATCAGAATGAATAAAACAGGAGAAATTTCCCTAAATGTACAACCTGTACTATTTATCATTCATGTGTCATTTCCTTTCCATAAATACACGTCCGCGTAATGTTTCCATACATCCGATTAGCCGCTTTTTCCCTCTCAGTCTCATCCTTCATTCTCCTTCGCCTTCACAATCCCTTACCCCCCACCCACACCCCTATCCTTAGCACTATATGTCCTCCTCCCTCTCCCTCGGCCGCCCATGCCCCCCTCCCGCTATGCACCCACATCCTCCCCTCCTATTCAATTCTTTTACCCGGATCCCCAGTCTATTCCCCCATTCCCCCCTTCTCTCCCCTTTCACCCATCCCCCACCCCTTTACCTATGCCCCCAGCCTCTCCCCCTTACCCATGCCCTCGGTCCTTCAGTCACTCCCCACCCTTTCATCCTCTCTCCATTCACTCATGCCCCCTCACCCTCTCATCCTCTCCCCATCCTCAAGCTCTCCCCATTCACCTATTCCCCTACCCTTCACCCCCTCCCCATTCATCCATGCCCTGGCACTACCCCCTCCCCCTTGTTCCGGCGTCCGATATTTACCTGTCCTGAAGCCTTGTAATTTAAAGTCATTAGCCTTCGATTTTGGCCTGAGCTTACGACCCCTTCCTAGGTATTTGTATGTATGATTATTTTCCTCTCTATCTTATTTTTTTTTGTTGTGGTTTTATCATCATTTTCTTTTGGGAATCCAATCGAATATTGACTTTGCGTGTGACCTCACTCCTCGTGCACAATTACGGATTATTCTTTTTTTTTTGGGTGGGGGTGGGGGGGAGGGGGTGATGTCGCACACGTGGTGATTATTCTAATGAGATGAACGAAATGTGCAGTGGGCGGGAGTGCGTTATTGCGTGTGTGTGTTTGTGTGTGTGGGAGAGAGAGAGACTTGCCACAGTGATAGATGCTGTGCGGTGCATTTCGGTGGGTATTGTTCCGCTTCGATTGTCATTTCTGCTGACGTTTTTTTCGACATTTGTTTGTGCTTCCGTGCGCGCGCGCGTGTGTGTCTCTATGTGTGTCTTTATGTGTTCATTTGCATGTTTGCGTATGTATGTTTAACTGTCTCCAAGCATTCTGAATTAATACAGGTTTAACGAATGAAAAACATATATTTTGTATTGCATGGACACAGAAATACAAGATATGAAGGATGGGAAAGAGTCCAAGGGGAGCGGATAGGGGGGTTGGTAGAACACAGTATGGTTATGATTAACATTGTTACAAAGTTACTTGATACCAACTGGAAAAGAAGGGAGGAAGGTAAGGTCATTTGAATACTGCAAAACATTAACAAAAAATGTGATACTTTTAAGCAATTGTTTTTCAGGACTGTTTGACTTTTGTTACATGACCGTCTGTTGAAGCAAGTGAACCGTTAACAGACATATTTACCACTCTATCTATTTGGCCATTTGACAGGTCAATAATCTGACTGACTACTTACTTACCCGTCTACTTAATGGGTTTTTTTCTGTCGAAATCATTAAATGTATCTCCAACACGTGTTTTCAAAATAACCCTCACATACTGATTGAAGCCTATAGCCCGTGTACCTGGTCTACTAAGGCACGTCCCCTTAACACACACATCGTAGTAGTGAGTGCACGGTAATTCACATGCACTGAGGCCGATGGTGCACGTCCCATTCCACGTGCATTGGCTAGGTGAATGTTTGTATACTCGCTTTAGTTGTGTTTGCCCGTGCCTGTAGCCTTGAGTGTTAACACATGTACATACATTCCCTGCTGTTGTGATTTCTGTGCTTCTTCATATTCATTAAGACGTAGAATAAGATTTGTATATATATGTTATATTTGGATTAGGTTCAGCGAGAGTCTCACTCTGACACAGGCAACTATATTATTGGTATTTTATGATTATCTAAGGTGTTTCTTCTTTAAGAAAGACCGAACTAAATATGAGATTAGTTTCCTGTGTCACCAATGGTTTTACTTTTCCAACCTTCGCGTAATCTTCAGAAGGTCTTTAGTGTATATGAATATTAATAGCTCTTAGTTAAGTGTCCTTTTTTAACAAGAAGATTCACATATAAATTGTAGTTCTCGACACCTACTGTAAATCTCTGTATTTAATACTTATCATTAGTCTTAGGCGTAATCTCGTTCGCTGTTGGGTATTAACGTGCGACTGTCTTACTTTTCAGACTGTCCACATGGTGACTGCAATGTTGCATGGTAGACACACTCTCTAGTCTGTCTTTGTGTCCAACGGCAGCTTCATTGTCCCACACGCCTTTAGCTACGGAAACACTTCCTGAACAATCAAGAAATAGTCATTAAGTAGTGAACAAAATTTACCATAAGAATTAGGGACTTTTAGAGATACACGCAGACACCCGAAAAACGCGCACACAAACACGCGCGCGCGCACACACACACACACACACACACACACACACACACACACACACACACACACACACACACACACAATAAACATAAACAAACAAATAACAAAGCAAACATATAAAGTCACATCAGACATTTTCTTACTGGCCAGCCACCATCCTGTGTCACGAATGATGGCACGAGAGAATGAGGTGAAGCACCGGCTCATTGCTAGTATGTTAAGCCATGTGTAATATAAAGAGTGATAACATGTTAAGATCGCAGAAAGGAGTAGTAGATTCGGCTAAGGGGGCGATTCGAAGATAAAAGGTAGGTTGTGAGGCCCGGAGACTGAGCGAGGTGACAGATCCCACGCACAATTAGCGGCAAATCCCAGGGTGACAGTAATAACAAAGATGAATAGTCTGGTTTGGTCCCAGGGCGAGAGAGATTCCCTCGACTCCCGGATAGACAACTAGATGAAATCCGAGAGCAAATATTTGGGTAGAATATGTGTTAGGTCCCAGAGTGAAGTGTTTTCTAGGTGTGAGTGATAGAAGTTCCCAAGATAAAACGAAATTGTCAGGTTCCATAGTGTGTATTGAAGTTATATCTAAGAATAAGACTTGATAGTTTGTGTTAAGGATAAAAACCGAGTCTTGAGGAGAAAGGATGGTGGTGGGTCGTAAGGTGTAGGCTATGAGCAGGCGACATCTGGCGTAAACCACAGCAAATCCGTGATATACTGTAGCTGCATGTCACAGCATATATATATATATAGAGGCTGATATCCAATATAGCTAGTTTATATATCACATACTGTACCTTATGGAATCCAATACGCCTCATCTATTTATTACTATGCCTACAGTTACAATATACGTGTACAAATACGCTATTGTCCCACATATACATGGTGATATGCCACAAATCCTTTCCATTACACAGGTTTTGCCTATTAATACACCGAACATTTAGATATACTGTGAGTCCTTTCCGTACATTTTACATACCGTTCACATATTGAGGCACACTATACACACGTTAATTAAGACATAATTTTTCGTTAGTCATATGTATTGTCCACTAAACTGCTTTTGGATAATGTTATATAGACTATAATTTGTGATATATACATGTGCCGTTTTCTATTTTTACTAACACTGCTCTAGTTATATATTCATATCAACACAACAGTATGTTTTTCTACAAAGAGTATTCTCATAGTGAAATATCAAAGCGCGCACACTCTGGCTTGACAGATAGATAGATAAATAAATGAACTATTAATAGAATGATAGATAAAAAATACAAATTAAAAGATAGATAAAAAATAAAAAAAACATAAGGGAAAAGCTATAAATGTTAACGAAAACGTTAAGAAATGTAAATCATACAAGAAGTGAAGACGTACATGTGTATCTAAATCTATATACACACTCACTCCCTATGAACATGTGCGTCTCCACCAGTTGCCAAGAAGGGAACATCTACCTGGCCAGTCAAGTACGTGTACAGATCCACCTACGGGTCGAGTGTGTACATTGAATTACTTCTGCTCTAGCCAAGCTCCCTCAGTCGACTGCTTGACTGAGAGAGATACAGGAGACACTGCTGAGCTTGCGATCGCGTGAGCTCCAATGTTAAATTTCGCCGTAATAACAAGCAGTTTGAAATATTACACGGAGTTAGCACTATCTGTTTTAGCTAGATCTTTTATTTACATGTACGTAACGTTTAATTTTACGCGTTTTGATGGGAGTTGTAATGGAAGGTATTTCTAGGCTTTGAAATTTGATGTCAATTTTACGATGTTATTATGAGTTTCGTCATCTTTACTGCCGTTATTCGTGATATCGCTTATAACTGTTCTTATCAATATAGATGTTGTTATTATCATTATGATTATTATAATCATTATTGTTTTGTTCTATTTTTTTTCTGTTATCATAAATTTAATCATGATTATTTGTATATTCGTTGTTGTTATCATTTGTAGCAGTAGCAGTAGTGGATATTATTTTTTATCATTATCCTTTTCATTAACATAACCTTACCATTACCCTTATCATTATAGTTATCATTATAATTATCATTATTATTATTTTCGTTATCATCATTGTTATTATCATCCTTTTTGTTACTATCACTATTATCATTATTATCATTGTCATTATCATTATCATCCTCATTATTATTATCATTACTATTACTTTTATTATTATCATTAATATCATTATTATCATTTTGTTATTGTCATTGGCATTATCATTATTAGTATCATTATTATTATTATCATCATAATTATTATCACATTTATTATTACTCCTACTCACACTACAATCATTATTTCTAAAAGAGATTATCATCATCATAGTTGTTCATATAATCATCATAACTGTTATTGGTATTGTTATCATTATAATTTTCT
>BOPN01000524.1:186053-188553 GCA_017312705.2 Penaeus japonicus | reverse complement strand
ACGTTTTACCAGAGTGTCTTGTGAGTTCATCAAACGTCTGGATGGCAGAGCAACTCAATTGATCAGTGTCTCTGGCTCTTCACTTAAACAGACACCTTCCAGGTCAGCAATCTACCTCTCATTAGACAGCCAAGTGCCTGGACTGCCAAGTTGGTTGGTTGGCTCTCCTGTTCTTGTTACTATGTAAGCCAACCCATGCAAGGTGATCTTGATATATGAGATAAAGTTTTGTTTTGTAATTAGTTGAATTGATGCAATGCTACATGAGAATATCATATTTGGTAGTATGAGTATCCTATCTTGGGATAGACAAAAAGGGTCCTCATCTACTTCAAAACACTTACAGACAAGAAAGTAAAACAAAGAATATAAGTATTTAAAAGATACAAACAAAGCATAAGCGTCCCTTTGCCCTTTCAAATGCCATTAGGTATTCCTCTCGAAAGAGGGAGGATTGCAAGACTCAGGAAAGAGGTTCTCTGGAAGAGAGCTCCAGAGTTTGGAAGTAAGAAGAAGTCCTCGATTATTTTGTGCTCAGGATTTCAACAACAGTGTCTGTAAGATCAGGTTACCTGGTGAGCATTGCAAGTTTCTCCGAGCAATGGCTGAAGAAATACCTTTAAACAAAGAGAGAGCGAACATACCTAGAGTGACAGCTGGCTTATGAGTTAGGTGATAGGATTTTTGTTTGACTTTGATGAAGAACCTTCTCAATAATTCACATATGGACGGATTAGTTCCCTGTACCTTACTATATTTACGGTCTCCGATTTCTTTGATGTTGGTGTCAATATTGGAAGAAGTGGTATCCAATGAAATTAGTAGGAAATGCTGCTATCAGGTAAACAGATCTCATATTTATCCAAAGAAAGGTGTGTGAGTGTAACGTGATCTTCCAATTACGTAAATAAACGTAAATTGATTTTCCTTTTATGTAAATAAAGATAAAGGAGATGATCTTGCTGTTATGTAAATAAACTCACATAAGCGAGGAACATGTGGGTCGAGAAGACATCAAGTGCGGTGAATATGTGTACTAATTAACGCCTTTGGTTGGTGGGCTGTCTGGGTGCTGGGTCCGGTTCTCTATAGCCTCTCCTTACCTTCAGTTATGCAGTAAATCTGTTTCCCGTCCACTTCCTTCCTGGACCTCATTTGTTTCTCATTTATGGTTCGCTGTCAGCCTCTCCTGCAGTTCATCTCAATATTCCTCGTTCTTTTCATCTCTCGGTATTCGTGGCTGCTTACCTTTTTTCTCTCTCATAAACTCCAAGTCTCTCGTACTCCTTTCTTAATCATCGTGTTCCCTTATTCCCCTTCTTTATCTTTTATCATACTCTCCTTCGCCCTCTCTTTTATCTCCGTGACTTATTTTTCACTTACTTCCGTCTCCTTTGCGCTCGCCCTCACGCCTCATTTGCACTTACTCATTCTTTTCCCTCGCTCGTCTTTTACTGTGCTATCTTGACCATGGCATTTGTTCATTGGATTCCCTTCCCGTTTTCTGTCTTTTGTATCGCTCTCCTGATTTGCTCTTGTCCATCTCTTGCTTTTTGGGGAAGTGCTCTTTGGAACTTGGCTCCTTTTTTCATTCTTTAAAATTTCGCTCTTCCACTTGTATGCATATATCTAGCTTTATTTTTTTTCCTCCCTAATCATTTTTTATCCTTGTTCATTCTTTATCTCTCCCTCATGCATCATTCTTTCTTTACTGTACCTTTACTACTTTGATACTCTTTGCTATCCCTCCTTTTCCTCATGTTCTCATGGGTATATCTATTCCATTTCTTTGTTCACTTTCCATCGTACACCCCTATCTTCATTCTTTCTCACAGTCATTATTCTTCATTCTGTATCTTGAAGAACTTTAATTTCTCATATCCATCTTCTTCGTGTTCCTTTATCGTCGTCTTTCTCATCCTTTCCGTTTATCTTGCATTTTTTTTTTTATTCCTCAACCCAGGGTTTCCTCCCTCTCCCCATTCTCCCTCTTTCTGCTTCATCCATTTTTAATCCTTCAAAATCCGTTCGATCTTTTGCCCCTCTTCACCCCCCCCCCCTTCATTACAAGTCGTTGTATCCTTACGCCTTCCCTTACCCTTGGGTTTTTCTCGTCCTTTATAATCTGATGCTTCCTTCCTTTTTTCATCCTACACCATTTGTTGTATCCTCTTCTCCTCATTAACCCTTTACCCTTTCCTTCTCTTTCCCATCCATCTACACTTCACCCTTTCTCTCCACCCCCCCTTACAATCCATTCCGCTCCTCACCCACCCTCACTCTTCATCTTTCATCGCCCCTCACAGTCTATCTTTCTTCGTCTTTCTCCCTCCTCACAATCCACCCGCTCCTCATCCTCCCATACGTGTTCCTCACAGCCGCGCCCTCTTCCTGTCTCCCTCATTTTTTTAGCCTAATCCAGCGCCATCCCTCATTCCGTGCTTATTTCAACCCTCAATTCTCTATTTTTCCTCTTCCTTTTATCTTCTGTTTCTCTTTC
>BOPN01000524.1:138553-143553 GCA_017312705.2 Penaeus japonicus | reverse complement strand
AAGCGACGAGGAGGCCCAGGATACCACAGAGACGAGCAACAGAAGCTGTTTGTCAAGACCAACATTAACATAATAACAGGCTGATAATTTGCATACGCCCGATTCCTTCCATCAAAAGCAGCACAAAGGCCGCGCACAACAAACCAAGAGTCTCCTGCGCCTTCAACGCCTTCGCCCTGGTTTCGCCACCTCCTCAAGACATTGTGAAAAAAAAATAATAATAAAATAAAAAAAATAAAAATAAAAAAACAGTGCCAAGACAAAGGCTTGCCGAGTGTGCAATTTTGAACCTTGATTAGAGATGGCCGTAATCTGGAGCGCAGCATTGAAGGAGACCTCTGAATGGACCCGCCGAGACCTGGACTTCCTTGTCGGAGGGATTTCGTTCTGCTTCCGATGATCCTCGCGTCGGACGGAGGGATGAGCCGGCGGTTCGTGCTGCTTCGTGTGGCGAGGTGTGTTGCTGAGGACTTGGCGATCTGGGGAGGTGTCAGACGCATCGTGATCCGGGTGTCAAATCAAACAGTGCATGTCGTTTACGATGCATCAATTCAGTTGAATTATTAGAGGTAAGTCAGGGAGACAAGATACCCCTACAGATTTCCCACTTTTTCAAACTGCCCTTGTTTTTTTTTCTTTTTTTTTTTTACCTCACTCGCGCTGCTGTTGTAGCGACAGAGTGCTGCGGCTGCAAGTATGCTCTTCACGAGAGAGTCGCTCGCATTCAGGCAGCACATCGTTCAAGAGAAGTTTCCCGACACTTATTCCTTATGTTACTCACCATCTCTGCTATGCGCCGCAACAAACCCTCACATGCTGCCTAGCCCGCCCCTGGTGCGCCCTTGTCCCTGTCACTCTTCCCCTGTTTGTCCCTTGCCAATAACAGGTTAAGCAGTATAGCCCCGCAGTCGCTTGCGCCAAAGACTCTAATGGATCCAAACAATTTCAGTGGCAGCATTCATCCCCATTCATGGCGGCTTATATTTAGTATTATTAACCGCATACAAACATATACATATATTTTATGATTTCTAAATATTGTCGGTTCATTAAATGATACCATATCACCTCGTATCAACAGTCATCCTACACTGCGTGAGGTATGTTTTGCAGACATGCACGCGTATCAATACGCACAAGCTCACGCAAACAGAAGAAAAGTCACAATAAGACTACTAGCACTTTAAGATTAATCCCGTGCAGTAACCCTAAAATCTTTTAATCTTGATACCCGCTTCAAAAGTTATAAGACAAAGTAGATTCGTGTTCGTGTAGCAGTTTCAAAGAGAAATGTGTGTTAATATGTGTTTCGGCCCCTAAGTGGTTTTGCACGGAAACCACAGTGACCGGCCACGCCTTGATTGCGATTGCTCTGAACAGTACAGTGGTGGTAGTAGTAGTACCGTAAGTGAGAAGCACAGCAGTGTCATAAGCCACAGTACCATACGCAGCCAGTAATGACACAATTCCTGAGCCTGGGGTAGGTCGTCAGTACTGGGAGCGGTCAGCCCACAGTCGTAAGAGATTGTATGCAATTGAAGTCACGTTTCAACATGGCACGGGTGCTGCATCCAGTTAGCCACTCAGGCAGACTCGGATGGGCGGTGGTGACTTCATGGCGGAGTTCATGGCAAGTGGTTCAGCTTAGTGACGAACAGACGGAGGAAATCGGGTTAAAATGATCCGTAGCGTAAAAAATCCCGACGATTGTTATGTATTCCGCACGCTATGCTCGCCGTAGTAAAGCAGAATTGACAGTTGCCGGTTCCCATAAGCGCCGTACGTGCACCACATCGGCTTTCCTAATTTCAAAATTGTCATTTTTCTAGTAACGAACACTTCCTCATTTGTTGTACTTACCGCCAATAAGAGTCCAACTTATGTTGTAGTTTAAGGAAGCGCAGAGAAAATAGAATTAGTAATAATTTTCACCGGCAGTCATCGCGTGAGTATCCTAGTGGCAGGGCAAGGACGATACCACCTTAGTTTCTCTGTGGATGTGGGACGAGGCGTACGTGGCCGCTCTGCACGAGACCCGAGCTCGGCATTACGAACTTTTATCATTTATAAGGCGGGGTCAATGTATGGAAATATATCTCTTATGATTTCATATTTGCATATTATACGGTCCTTTACCTTGAACAAAAAATTATATATTGAAAGAAAAATCACCTGGCGTCAGGTGGAGCAGATCAATTTTTGAGCGGTGGTGCGATGGACAAAACCTATTTTGATAAACTGTCTCTAGTGCTATGATGAGACATGATTACATCCATTAATCGAGAAACACATTTATCAATTAACGACCATATAAATATGTGAAAATAACATCGAACAGGGACCCCCCTCTGAGAGAAAAAAAAACAGTTCGATATTATTGAACAATCTAACCTTAAGTAGACAGTTAAAGGTCAGGTAGGAAGAGTTGTCAACGATAATTAAGATATGAATAATGAAGAAGAAAAAAAATATGTATATCTCTATATCTACACAGCTATATAGACACGTTCTTTAAAAAAAAAAGACAATGGTAGTGTCAAAAAGCAACAGATGATGTGTTAAGTTTGGTGTACAATTGTTGGGTTGTTTTAGCCATGTAAAGTTTGTGAAGAGTGTAGAGTAGGGACTGTGAGACCCACACCAGCTAAGGTGCGGCCTGGGAAGGTATGTGCTCGCTCTTGGCTCTCATTTTTCACTAACTTGTGTGGCTTCCCGTTAAACTTTTACTTAAAATGCAGCATATCAGGAATACACCTATGGCTGAGGCAGCATTTGTGCCACAGTACACTGACAGGTTTTAACGATTTTTATGCTGATTTGTTTCATTTGCGAACTAGACATTTATGGATAGCTGGTGTTTTATAAATATTTTAATAATGTTTTTAAAAGATGATCGCCGTACTCTCATCCGTATCTTATAGATATTTACTGGAAAGTTTTTCAAATCGCTTGACTTGGTAAATATTTGTTTCATATGACGTAAGCGCTGTTATATTCTTTTACCGAATGGATCATAATGTGAAAAATATATATTGTTTCATAGTGACATATGATATATTAATTAAAAAGTTTTTTTTTTATTCTTAGTTATTCTATCGTGATAATAATGTATAAGACAAAGATTGTAACTAAGCGTGTGACTACATAACAAAGAAACAACAATAACATAAGATAGAAACTGATAAAAAAAGAGAAACAAGTATTAAAACGAAAAATAAACATCCCCGTGTAAATGATGGTTGATTATGTTATGAGCCATGATAAAAAATGAGACTTTTGTTTCCAATAAAATGGATCATTATATTACGACGTGGATGTTGTCCCACAGCATTGCGGGAAAAATGCGATATTGTACAATTGCAATCGTGATATTCACCCAGAGAATTAGAAATTAGGGATAGTGAAGTACAAAATTTAGTCATTGCTTATTCGAGTATATGTGCAAAGAACCGCGTACCCATCCCGACACTGTCTTAATGTAATTTGCCTTGTTTTTAGAGTCCCCGCGTCAGCATTTCATAATTGTGCCCACTATGTGGTATCGCTGAAATATATTTTTTGTCAGTGAAAGAACATTCATAAGTATGTGTTAGATACATATTTAATGTGTGCGTGTGTGTACATATATAGATATGTGTATATATATACATATATATATTTATATATATATATACATATATGTATATATATATTATATATATACAGTATATACATACATACATATATATATATATATATATATATAGAGAGAGAGAGAGAGAGAGAGAGAGAGAGAGAGAGAGACATATAGATAAATAAATTAATGTGTATATATATGTTTACATATAGATAAATAAATGAATGTGTATATATATGTTTATGTATATATAAATATATATATATATATATCATTATATATCATTATATACACATGCATATATAGACTAACATACACACACACGTATAGATAGATAGATGTGTTTGTATTTATACATATATGTTATTTCTAAATGTGTGTGCTAAAGTGGCTCCTTGACAAACTGGAAGATGAGTTTGTAACACTTCAGGAAATTCACTTTCTTTCGAACTTTCTTTCGGACTTTCGTCTTTCTGATGCGAAAGTCCGATGGCTGATGAGGAATAGGATTGCAATGATTGTGGTGATGATGGTGAGGATTGCAATGGATTGTGGTGATGGTAGTGTTAATTGTGATATTTGGTCGTGTTTTTAGCGTCGAAAGTATTTTGCGTCGATGCTTACTTAGTTTGATTTTATATATATATTCATATATATGTATATATATATGTATATATATACATATATATGTACATATATACATATACATACATGTATATATATATATATATATATATATATATATATATATATATATATATATATATATATAATACACACACACACACACACACATATATATATATATATATATATGTGTGTGTGTGTGTGTGTGTGTGTGTGTACGTGTAAATGTATATTCACGGTACGTGTGTTTGTCATGAAATCCATACAGGAAATAAGCATTTTCATGTATGGGCAGTATGATTACTTAGAAAGTTATTAACAAAGTAACTTGCATGAGAATGAAACTCTGTCAGTGATAGTGTGGAAGGGCTGAGATTTCAGAGCTGTGATGGAAAATGACAATCATAATTATCCGAAGCACCGCATTTATCTATTTATATACAACAACAGCTATTAGGAAGCACAGAACAACTTCTGGGTAGTCTTTCCTGACCTGCTGTGTACCTACGTCAAGCAGTCCGTCATGTGTCACGAGGTAAAACATGTGGGCCGTAAGCTTTGCAAAGAGACCAGCAAGTTGTGGCATAAATTTAATCTTACATCTTTATCCCACGCATCAGCAAGCGCTAATGCTATGATCAGCGGACATGCATATCAATTTGGTTAAGTTACGCGATTATGGGTCTATGATTTCTTAGGTGGATGTGCGCTATTTAGCATTCAGGGTCGCTAAAAAAACAGGTGTACTGAGCAAAAA
>BOPN01000524.1:118553-128553 GCA_017312705.2 Penaeus japonicus | reverse complement strand
CACCGGCATCATTATCATTGATAACCTAATCATTCCTCTCCCATCATAAGTATTCTTTCTCTTCCTATACCATTCCATCCTCCATTATGACCTTCTCCGTTCTCCTTTACTTCCTAATTTCCTCTCTTCGCGATGAGATTGATGTAAAAAGCGCTTTATGAATATTACCGGTAATGCTGGCGGTTTGTTGTTGTTGTTGCTGTTGTTGTTTTTTTGTTATTGTTGATATTGTTGTTGTTGTGTTGCATTATGATGTTTATGGTGAGCTGAAGTAAGCGTTTTGTGAGTTAATTGTATGATTATCTGATTATAAAGATAAGGATGATATTAGTAGATAGGATAATGAAAAGAGTAATTATGATGATGGTGATGTTGATATTAATGGTGATGATAATGATAATGATAATAGTGAAGAAAAAGCCAATACTGATAATATTGTTAATGATGATAAAGATTATGATAAAGATAATGATGAGGATAACAATAATCATAACGATAATATAAACAACAATGATAAGAAGATGACAAATTGATAATAATAAGGATAAAGATATTAAGTAAAAGTTCAGCAAAGGTGTATTGATACTAAGATATTAATATTCCTAAGTCAGACGGCTATCTTAAAGGTGTACGGAGGGCAATAAACGTCCGCTTTATTAATATTTACTTCCAATACCAGCACGGCGGCTGAGGCTCAAAATTATGAATACATGTATGTGTAGTATATACACTATATGAATGTGCATATTTGTGGGGCTGTCTGTCAATGCTTCTCTTTTTCTTTTTCCTTCCCCATTTCGTTTTTTTATTTTTTTTATCTCTCTCTTTCTCTCTCTCTCTGTCTGTCTGTCTCTCTCTCTGTCTGTCTGTCTCTCTCTCTCTCTCTCTCTCTCTCTCTCTCTCTCTCTCTCTCTCTCTCTCTCTCTCTCTCTCTCTCTCTCTCTCTACATAGATATATGTGAATATATATAAGAAATTCCAGAGCGACGGTCGCAAGATCTCCCGCCGTAAGTGAGACGTGATGCGCGGACGTGAACCGTAAATGCCTCTGGCAAGGTCCGTCAATACCGCCATTGTCTATCTAATGTCTGCGAATCGGAACCTCAATAAATTGCCAGAAATGACAAAACTCCGCGGAAATGCGCACATCTAGAGTTGCAACACGAACCCGATTAAACTGCGAGCTGTAATTGGCAGAAATCCGCCGTTATAGTCAGCTGTTGGTTTAGATTTGTCAACAGAGCGCTAATGCCACCGGTGGTATTCCTAATCGCGGAAACTTTGCATTGATGAAAGCGATTTCACTAAGTGCCCTTTGGTACAATCTATTGACTCTGAACTAAATGTTGTGATACATACACTATTATGTGTGTTCCCATCACCCTCTCTGTGTGTGTTTCTGTTTTTTTTTCTCTCTCTCTCTTGCTATCTTTCATCCTTTTTCTCTCTTTTATTTTATTCTCTCTCTCTCTCTCTCTCTCTCTCTCTCTCTCTCTCTCTCTCTCTCTCTCTCTCTCTCTCTCTCTCTCTCTCTCTCTCTCTCTCTCTTTTTTTATCTCTCTCTATATCTATCTATCTATCTGTCTATTTATCTATCCATTTTCATTTCTCTCTATATCTATCTATCTATCTATTTATCTCTCTCTCTCTCTCTCTCTCTCTCTCTCTCTCTCTCTCTCTCTCTCTCTCTCTCTCTCTCTCTCTTTCTTTCTTTCTCTCTCTCTTTCTCTCACCCCACCACCCCTCCTCCTCTTCCTCTTATTTCTCTGTCTCCCACTCTCTCCCTCTTCCTCCAAACGTTTAGACCTGAGAGACACTATTTGCGTAGCGAATCTTGAAAACTTTGAATTAAAAGGAAACTTTTACAGTCGGGAAAACTGGCTGATGATACTAAGAGTCCTATGGGCGGGCGGGAGCGAGGGCGAGGAGGGCGCGGTGCTGTGGGAGCGCCCACGGAACCGCAGACCAAAGTTATAACACTAGCGGACGCCCTTAGAAACTTTGTGAGACATTTTGTTAAGAGGAACTCTGGCCCTGGAGGATCTCTTTTCCCCCTGCCATTACACCCTCCCCTCCTCTGCCCCTCCTCCCCCTTCCCTCTCCCTCTCCCCCTCTTATTCCATCGCATTGCATCTCCATCATTCCCTCTTCCTTCACTACCCACTTCCTCCTTGCCTTTTGCCCTGACACCCCCCCCCACCCCTCCTCCTCTCTCCCTTCTCCTGACACGACCCAACCCGCTATCCCGCTCTCTCCCCTGACCCTCACCTCTGCACGCAAGAGTATAATTGCTACAATTAAGGTCGTTTGATTTTTATTATCTCGTAATACTGAGGTTTGAGAAGCAGGCTTACTGAACGTAGTATTCTCGGGTACTGTTAGATAGAAATAGGCGCCTTCTAACGTAGGTTTCTAATAGTTTTGACCCTTAGATAAGTGCAGGCTCGAATGCTTGTTCGCATTATTAAAACGGGAGGAATGCATCACCTCACGCAAGCAAGCACGATGTGAATAGAGGCAGTGGATGGGCGGGGGTGAATACACGAGGTGAAGTTAGGTTTCGAGGCGGCACGATA
Organism: Penaeus japonicus; assembly: GCA_017312705.2. NCBI lineage: Eukaryota > Metazoa > Arthropoda > Malacostraca > Decapoda > Penaeidae > Penaeus > Penaeus japonicus. The sequence goes on along the minus strand of BOPN01000524.1, from coordinate 125,977 downwards.
GATTTCTAGCAATGGGATACAACAACGGGATACGGTAAGGTAACAGAATACAACGACAAGATACAGTTAGGCAACGCAGTATAATAAGGTAACGTAACATTTCCTCAGTAGGATACAATAAGCCTACAGAATACAATAGCGGGATGCAATAATGACCCAGAACATAGCAACAGGATACAATAGAGGAGGAGAAAATAACAACGCTATTCAATAAGGCAACAGAATACAGTATCAGAATATAACAAGGTAACATAATACAACAGCGCGATACAGTGTAGCAACGAGCGCAGCAAAATTCCGCGATAGACTTTAGACTCCATTTCCACCATGTTGATACCCGGCAGATTCTGCTGTTGAAAATTACATCTGGGTGATGCAGTGCTTTATGACAAATCAGTTTTACAAACTTTTAAGCGAAACATATCCCGCTGCAAGTATTAGAAGTTTGTAGTTAAACAGGATAAAGTTGATACCATTAACGCAAATGGCTTCACATAGAGGGTCTTAGTATAAGAGAAGGTCAGGGCTTGTGGGCAATGGGCTGGCGTTGTTAGGGTAATCACGCAGGATTCGCAGACATGAAAACCGATCAAAAGGTAATACGTGATGATATCAGGATATTACAGGTGATTGAAGGAATGCTTGTCACATTCCTGAAAATAAATGATGTTATTTAAAAGTAAGATCTCGGCGATTTTCTTTTTAGCAAAGGATGTTATAGTCTGATGATGATTTGAGTCCAAAACTGCTTACATTGGTCAGAGAATAAAACTTTATTTTAGTGCATTCGTCCGAGACTGACTAGGATTAGACACGCCAACTTTAAAGAATCCGAAATTCTGATTGAATCCAAAAAGTTCCGGGTGAATCCAGGATGCTGAGGTGGACCTGGGAGTTATTCTCCATTACTCCAAATGGACCAAGAATCCTCAGAAGCGTATGAAGTAGGCAGTGCGAGATCCTAGATGAGCGAGAGCAAAATGAAAACCGAAACTAAACCTCCCACTTGATCCCGTGGTCGGAGTCCCTGCTTGCTTGCTTGCTTGATCACATCCCTACATCACTATCAGACCATCACCACGACACCATCTTTCCAACATTTTAATAATCACACTCGGCGTCACCACCCGCGAGGAGGTCACACTGCCAGTACACAATCGCCGGCCCCAATTACCACGCCACTTTCACAACACCGGCGTCACTGCAGTCTTAACAACAAAATTTCGGTCCATTATCTGAGCACCGAGAACCCTGGCCACGCAGGAGCCTCGCCTGATGGTCAGCACATTGTGAATTTGTCCGGCTTTTATTGCCTACGAAACTTCATTTACGAACCAGAGACGAATGGGAGAGAAAGAGGAAGGAACAGAAAGAAAATGCGAGAGAAATGCACCTTACAGCTGTGCTTGAAACGATCTCATGATACACAAGAGAGAGAGAGAATGAATTTCAATACCGCCATACACGAAGACAACAGTAGGAAGAGAGAGAAAGGAAGGTAAAAAAAACCTTGTTAGCGTGAGAGAGGAGAGCGGCAGTGATACACCCAAGTCACGTTCCGCCGCGCCTCCAGAACTTACATAGCATGTGCTGAACTTTAGCCTCATACAGCCCGACACAACCGCCCACCCCGCGCCCACTCCGTTGCTAATCTGTTTCATTCCCGTAGTACAGTGCTCCCTGGGTGGGGAGGAGGAGGGGGAGAGTAGGGATCAGGGATAAGTTATGGTGTAAGCCATGAAAAAAAAATATAGAAATACACAGTGCAATGTGTGTCTGTGTGTGCGTTGTTGGGGGAAGTAGTGTTGATAGTGTGTAGTCGCGTAGAGGTTTCTGGGGATAAAGAGGTTTTAAGGGGATTGTCTAGGGCTGTGGTCAAGGGTAGAGAAGGGGGGGGGTAGGAGAGGGGAGTGCTAGATAGCTTGGAAGGATATGAGGGTCACGTGGGAATGGACGGGTCAGGGAGGGAAGGGGGGGGAGTAGGGGGGGAGAGTTGAGGGGGTAAGGGTTCATGTGAGGTTGTGAGTTTAGTGGAGTGTACTGAAGGTGCAGCCGCTCCTGGGGTTTAATAGAAGTTGCGGCGGAGAGATAGCCGGGCTTCTCTTCGTGGTAATAAAACAGGGGAATAAACGTGATTCTTTATGATAATCTCGGGATGGCTTGACTTCTATTTGCAGAGTACATAGCTGGAACCGCCGGGGGGTGCGGGGAGAGACTGGGGGGAGCGGGGGTTGATATGATAAGGATTAATAATGCAGAGGTCGTTATCATTGTTATTACTGTTTCCTATATAACATAGATATCACCACCACAATCACTACCTTTGCCTACACCATGACCGTAGACTTAAACTATACCCGCACTATTACCCATATCATTTGCGGGTTTGGTATTGTTATCCGTCCCTGCGGCAGTTGCGGGCTCAACATCAACGCAATACAACTAACCTTTACCATGACCACCACACTCGTCTCTGGAACATCACCACGGCACCCTCGCCGTCACGCCTAGACCACCACTACGAAACTCTCACCATCACCACTATACTTGTATTTCCACCATCACCACAGTGCCTTCACTATCACGCCTCGACCACCACCATAAAACTCTCACCATCACAACCATATTACATTTCCACCAGCACCAAAGCCACCTCACCATCACACTTCGAATTCCATCGCTGTTCTTTCATCTTAACCACTATACTTACAATTCTACCACCGTCATACTACGTCGCTATCAGCATCATCATGCATATGCTTACACAAACACCACTGCACTATTACCATCACATCTCGACCTTCACTCAAATCCCCCATCATCACCACTCATACCTGCACAACCACGGTGCTCATCACTCTGACTCCCTCGCCATCACGATTTCATTATCACCACACTCATTCCTCCACCACAAAAGAACTGTCACCATTACACCTGGACCACCATCACAACTCGCCCACTATTCCCCCCCCCCTTCCCCTCCCCTCACACCCGGCAGAGCGCGACAATTTAAGCACTTCCGGAGGACGTGGCTTATTTTCTCGGGTTTCGGAAACCCCTTAATGAACCGAGGACTTTTTTCTCCCACGGCTGACCTATCATACAGAAATCTGGGTCGACACTGTTTTGCTCGCTGCCTCTGCACACGTGGCCTCAGTATGTCGCTCTTTTTGTTGGCAGTTTGGTCTTAGCGAGGGTCTTACTTCTGCCAGTTAGGTAGCCCGCAATAGTGGCAAGGGTAGCCCGAGTACTTTGCTTTTATTAGCTACGTGGTGTCGTTTCCCTGTCTCTTTGCTTTTAGACAGGAGGGTCCGATTCGCCAAAGGAAGGAGGGGGCGACGTTCTGAAAGTTGCAACTTAATCCTGTTGTGGATTTGGTAAATTGACTGATATATATATCCTCAGAAGGTGACTTGGGTGGCTATGATTTAAAATACGATAGCTTTGTTTAAATCAATATATATATATATATATATATATATATATATATATATATATATATATATATATGTATGTATGTATTAAGATAGAATGTGACAACAATCTGAGGTAGATAATGGCGGAGAATCTATATACAGCATGGTAGATGATGATGCCAGAACTTTGCAGACAGCGATGCTGGAGCCAGACGTAGCAAGGTTATTGAGCCACAGAGAGGGAAGGTGGATCACGGTGGGTTAGTAGCCTTTAGGAAATCAATGGTTGGCATCCTTTGGCCGGGAATGTGTGATCAATATATGTGATTCTTTTCTGTAGCGAACGTGGCACGCGCCTGATGCTGAGGCTGCTGATTACGGAAAAGGGAAGCGGGAATAAACGTAATTACGATTACGACCGCCATCACGGTGATAAACATGATCTTGGTAATATCCATGATTGATACGACTCCCCGAGGGAAGCTCGTGATGACTGTTGCTGTGAATTATTGATGGAGTTGATTGTGCTGCGCGTGATATTAGAGGCGTCCTTTGTAATTGCGATGGTTTGGGGAATTTTGATGATACTTAAACTGAAATCGTATCAGATGCGATGACGGGCGTTGAGGTATTTATGCTAATGGGTTTGATTATTACGTGCTAGTGATTATGACTTGTTGAAAAATCATTCGATGACGAATATTGACGTAGTGTAGAAAGTGTTTTTTAAAATACATAATCATTACTAATTCGACAAACAATAGTCATAAAAATCAGAGATTGTCACGAAAGGAGACATAGAAGCAAACAACAACATCTCAAGCACCACTTATGCCTAATGCTTGTTATAAGTGGATCTGGACAGAAGGACTGGATGTCGTAACATTAACCAGAAGGAGAGAGGCACTGTGATTTGCACAAGGAGTGATCACAGGTAGGAGGGAGTGGCCCCGTTTACCCAGCGAGGCTAGTGATACTCATTATGTATTCATCAAGGTGCGAGCTGGAATGCCGTGTCCCGCTACTCTTGTTCCTGGAAGTTTCCACGCGTTGCATCTGATAGTTTCCCAACATTGAAAGTTCAATGGCAGAAGTGAGACACATATACATACACACATACACACACACACGCACATATATATACATATAAATATATATATATATATATATATATATATATATATATATATACATATATATATATATATATATATATATATATATATATATAAGGCTAATGGTGGCAGAGTAACAGAGAACCCTTCAACGTATGAAACAGGTGGAGACAAAGGCATATATCCAGCCTAGGTAAGAGAAGGGAAAATAGAGGGAGAGGGAAGGGGGGGCGAGGACGTAGAGGGATCTCGCTCACCCTTAGAGCCAGGACAGGTTTTCTCACTTTAACAGTAATGGTTGTCGTTTAGTAGAGACGAATGCCTGGGGAACGACAGAGTAGGGAGGAGGGGCTCTTTTTTTATTGTGATTTAACTCTCATATGATCGTGCTTTTACGAACGCCGCCACTTTACGATGACTCGTGGAGACGAGGCCTTTCCGTTCTGTCTCGAGATTTTGTCGAGATGATAATTTCAGCGGTTTCTGTGTATGCATTTCTATGGAAGAAATTGCCCTACTACCATCTACAGTCCTATTATTTTTCCATATATGCTTCTCGCGAGGCACATCTTCCTCTTGCCGCATAAATATGTATCATTTCCATTTTAGCCGTATTATCGGGGAGTTTGAATCGCCTGGGTGCGTGGCGCCACACCGCCCCGTTCCAGTTCCTCTCTCTCGCGGGACCATTTAGTGTCAGCAGTTAATATAGTGATGAACCTCTGCTGTGTGTCGAGAGTGCTCGCTCTGCATTTCTGTGCTTGAAATGATTTACGAGAATCTTACGATGCCTAGGAGTTTTCCTCTCGCCTCTCCATGTTTCTCCCTTTCTTCCCTTTTCCTGATTTTCTTTTCATTGTGGAGACGTTCGAAATCACACAGCTAGAACGAGCGAATTGAAGAGGATTACGGAGAATATAGGATTACGCTGCGGGTAGAGAGAGGGGGGGATGGGAGGGAGGGGAGGAAGCAGTCCAAGCAGAGATATTCATCCTTGTATTGAGCGATAAAATGCAAGAAAACTGTTATTGAAGCACAACATTTCCTTTTATATGCCGGGCCCCTATTGAGGTCTGAGCCAGTGCGCCCTCATTGTGTGCGCCACAAAGAAACGCCGAGCAGACCCAGCACAGCTAACGTGAGAGTCTACAGATTAACGCCGAGTTATGATAACCTGTGTGTGTGTGTGTGTGTATGTATATATGTATATATATATATATATATATATATATATATATATATATATATATATATATATATATATATATGCATATACATATACATATAATATACAACCAAACACACATTTTTCATCTTTTTCGTGTAATTACTATCATTATTACCATTGTTATCACCATGATTATTATCACTATTATTAAAATTGCTATTCTCCCTGCTATAAAATGGCTGAAAAAATGAAAATAAGAAACGTACGGGATCCTTGGGCGTGCGTTAACGGCCACCCAAAGACGAAGATTTATTTTCCCGGCGCAGCGTGACGAGGTGTTAGACTCCAGTCTTTTGTGTGAAGGATGAAAATGTTGCCATTACCAGTGAGGCGTCACGGCGTCTTGGCGGCAGGTCTACAAACAAGCCTCCGCCTTCCTCCGTCCTTCCCGCGAGGGCGGGGTGCGTGGCGGACTTTGGGCGATGATGTGCTGTGTGTGGATGTGCGTGTGCCAAGGCGGGCTCTGCGGCTGTGGGACGACTCGGTCTGTGAGCTAGAAATTTTGAGCGATTTGGCGAGGGTCGAAGTAGCAAGGTGGGCGTAGCGGGCGGGAGTGATGGATGGCAGGTGGAGAATCCAGCCGGAGGAGGCGGTCAGCTCGAGATTAGAGTGGGTAGGGTGGGGGGGAGGGGACTCCTCGTCCTGTTGTTGTGGCGCAGGTTAGTCAGGCCGAAGGGGGATGGGGGGGGGGGGGAAGCTTTATCACTGAAAGCGTTCTAAGTAACAAAAGAAGATCTCAGCAGGGATATTGAGGAAATGAAACGCGGAGTCTCAAAATGAAAGTTGAAGACTCGAAGGAAAACAACAAAGAAAAGCAAGGACAATAAGGACATCGCTTGTATTGCTGACGCGGGCCTGAGTGTCTCGGGTCTTCCAGATCCCTAAGGTCGCTCCTCAATCCAGGTACTTGTGAAAGCTGAAGACTTATGAGCCTCATATATTGCGGCCGCGTTGTGTACGAGCCAGTAGGGAGGCTGTGATAACCATCCATGATAAATAGTAATATTGCTCATTGATACACCCTCAAGCACGGCTCACGGTTAATGCTCCCCGTGGGAAGGTCGCCAGATACGATTTGTTCCGCTTCGAGATGCCTCCTTCACCCTCTCGTCTCCCTAGGGAGGCAAAGGCCATCTTGGAAGGGTCCACGGCTCTCAGTCTTCACGTACCCTCCCTTGCCTGTCCTGTCACTAGATGTCTCTTTCCCCCGCCTTCCTCTTTCTCGTCCTTCTCTTCCTTCCCTGCACTTCTCTATCTTTTATTTCATCTGTTTACCCTTTTCCTGGTCTCATCGTACACCGGCCTTTGATCTATCTTGCTACTTCTTCCTTTCACGACCTCTTCTTCCTCCTCTGACCTCCTTCCATTTCCCCACCCCCCTCGCTTGTCTCGTCCCCTTCTTGCCTTTTGTTCTCTTGTTTCCCTTTCCTTTCCTATTTTGCCACTTCCTGGAGCTTTTGCCTTCGTGACTCTCCCTTCCATGGATTTGCATTTCCTGTCTTTCCCTGTTTTCTGTATATATTCTTCCTACTTTTGTTGCCTGAATTCCTTTCCCTTTGATTGATTTATCTGCCTCGGCTGTACATGCCTTTTTTCCCAAACGATAGCGGAGATAAGAGTAGGGCCATTGACTGCTATCGGAGTGATACGTACGGTAGGCAGGGA
>BOPN01000524.1:90000-102500 GCA_017312705.2 Penaeus japonicus | reverse complement strand
AATGGACTTTCGGTGTCAGGCGGCTCAAAGGAGGGGTAATTTAGCACTAATTGTACGTTCGTTTGGCAGAGTAACAAGTCGGCCTGTGTTGGTGCACTTATAATCGAAGATTCGACTAGGTGTCATTAACAAGGGAGCCTGAATAGCACATAATAACCCGAACTATATGGATAGATTGATATAAAGACAGATAAAGAGATACCTATAATAAAGATTCCAACTGAGGAGACATACAGTGATAAGGTCGACCTCACATATATTCTTTTATATCCAAACTAACCCACGGAAACTGGGTTATATAACCATTTTATTGCAGAATTTGAATTTGTTAGACGAAGTGAACTTTCTCGAGCTGTCGTTCCCGCTGGGTGATGTGTCTGTTTACAGAGTACGGATCGGAATTCTCGACGTTTAATTTCAACGTCTAAGTTCCTCGAGTGAAAAGACCTTTCCTTGTAAACAAAGCAATGCTAGACATTCAAACAACACATTGAAGAGAAAAAATAGTAAGAGAGATAGATAGAGATATAGAGTGAGAGACAGATAGCTAGATGGAGAGATAGATAGATAAATAGATAAGATAGATAGATAGATAGATAGATAGGGAGAGAGGGAGAGAGGTTGAGAGGTTGAGAGGTTGAGAGAGAGGGAGGGAGAAAGGGAGAGAGAGAGAGAGAGAGAGAGAGAGAGAGAGAGAGAGAGAGAGAGAGAGAGAGAGAGAGAGAGAGAGAGAGAGAGAGAGAGAGAGGGAGAGAGAGAGAGAGAAAATGCGGCCTAAGCTTTACGAAGATGAATTGTAATCGTTTTATGGAACCCAAATGGATCAGATCGCATGTATGCAAAAGCGAAAAGAAATATCAGAGATAATGAGGATAGAAATAGGAGACTGATCACTCTCCAAATCTGATAATTATGAACAGGCATCGCCGCGCAAATTCAAACTTGTCACGGGGATTATTTTTCTCCATGTTGTGACCGAGCTCCACCAGAGAAGAAAAAAATGTAAATAGCACCAGAGATGAAAAATAATGTAAATAGAAAAGGTCATTAGTAACATTAACAAAAAAAAAAAAAAAGTAGGCCAGACAAGAAGCGTTGCAATCGGGCACATCATGGACCATCATTCCGAGAGGCAGCGCGGTGGAGAGTCTATGTGCGTGAGGGTCAAGTCTTTTCTCTTCTTTTCCTTCTCTTTCTTTTCTTTTTAAGGGGTTGGTTGGGGTAGGGGGTGGAGGGGAGACTTTGAGCTTTAGCGTTGCTGTGACGCTTCTTACGGGGTCATGCAACCGTTGCGAGTGTTTTTGTTGTTTTTTTCATTCCCCTTGAACGCAGTCACGAGCGTGGCAGGAGTGTCACGCAGCCTGGCTCTTTCGCCTCTTTCGCTTGCTTGCTCTGGCTCTGTCATGATCTCTAGCTCTGTCATGATCTCTAGCTCTCGCTCTATCACTGTTTCTCTTTCTGTCTATCTATCTATTTATCTATCTGCCTAATAATCTCTCTATCCATCTATCTATCAGATTCTCTCTCTCTCTCTCTCTCTCTCTCTCTCTCTCTCTCTCTCTCTCTCTCTCTCTCTCTCTCTCTCTCTCTCTCTCTCTCTCTCTCTCTCTCTCTCTCTCTCTCTCTCTCTCTCTCTCTCTCTCTCTCTCTCTCTCTCTCCCTCCCTCTCTCTCTCTCTCTCTCTCTCTCTCTCTCTTTCTCTCTCTTTCTCTCTCTCTCTCTCTCTCTCTCTCTCTCTCTCTTTCTCTATATATATATATATATATATATATATATATATATATATATATATATATATATATATATATTCTCTCTCTCTCTCTCTCTCTCTCTCTCTCTCTCTCTCTCTCTCTCTCTCTCTCTCTCTCTCTCTCTCTCTCTCTCTCTCTCTCTCTCTCTATCTCTTCTCATTTCTCTCTATTTATTTCCCTTATCTCTCCCATGCTTCCACGACACACTTTACCATCTTAGCGGCGCGTTTCATCTGTCACTGTCGCCCTCGTTGTCACCTTCGCGATTTCCGTAAGAAGTCACGTGAGAAAACGTGGATGTGAACGAAAATAGTTCTGTCTATCTATTCATATATCTATCTGTTTGTCTGTCTGTATATCTATCCATCTACCTTTCTCTCTCTTTCTCTCATCCGTGTGATCTCCTACCTTTCCTTCCTTCCTTCCTTCCTTTCTATGTTTTCTCTTTTTCTCTCGTTTCTTTCGCCTCTTAAATCCATCTTCGAAATATCCTTCCTCATCAGTCCGTCTGTCCAGCCGTCCATCCACTCATTTTCCCCTTCAGCCGACCTCTCTCTCTGGTCTATCAATCTATCAATCTTCTGCCTCCTGCTCCCGCCCCTCCTGCCCTCTCTCCGATCCCTCCTCTTCTGCCCTCCTTCTCATCTCCCCTCCGTGTCCTCTCCTCTGGCTCTCCCCTCCCGTCTCCGCTCCCTTCTTCTTCTTCTTCGTCTTCTTCTTTTTTTTCTTCTTCTTCTTCTTCTCTATCTTCTTTTTCACCTTCTTCTTCTCTATCTTCTTCTTTTTCACCTTCTTCTTCTTCTCCTCTTCTTCTTCCTCCTTCTCCTCTACCTATCCCCATAATCCTCTCCCCTTTTGTCCCATTTTCCCTGTTCCTCCTTCTCACCTTACCACCTTCTCCTTTCCCCTCTCCCCTGTCCGCTCCCATTCCTTTCCTCTCTCCATTCTTCCCGCTCTCTCCTTCCTCCCCCAATGCCTCTTCCCCCTTTTACCTCCTCTCCTGATCATCTCTCCCTCCCTCTCTTCCTCTCCCCACTTCCTCTCCATCCCACCTACTCACCTCCTCCTCTCCTCCTCATAACCCCCCCCCCTCCCCCCACCTCGCCCGTCACACCGGACAGAAGCAGTCAGCCTCTTAACAACTTGATTAATGGGAGATGTTGGAAGTCCCTCGATTATTTCAAACAGATATCTTTAAAAAGGTAAAAAAGAGAGAGGCAGGGGGACAGGGGGACAGAGTGAGGGAGAGAGAGATAGATAGATAAATAGATAGATATAGATAGATAGATAGAGAGAGAGGGGGGGGGGAGAGAAGAATAAAGATAAATAAAGATCTCGCAAGAAAACGACTAGGTTGATGGTAGTTATTGTCGTATTTAGTCGTTGAGTCGTCGTGGTCGTGTGTCAACGCTGGAGTTAGTCGTGGCGATTTAAGTGGTTGATAATATCGAGTGAATTAAGCGTGTTAGTGGAGGTATTCTGATGGCAGTGACTGGCGTGTGTGTGTGTGTTTCTTTGTGCGTTTGTGATTGTGTGTGTTTTGTTTAATTCTATGCTTTTTTTGTACGGCTGTGCGATTTTTTGTAAGAATCTTTGTTTTTTTGTGGTTATGGTTGCGTATTTGTTCATGTGTATTTTTTTTTATGTTTTTGTTTGTGTGTGTGTGTGTATGTGTGTGTGTGTGTGTGTGTGTGTGTGTGTGTGTGTGTGTACTTACGCGCGTGCACCCGTCCGGGTATATATCTGTTTATGTCTGCGTGAGCTCGCACGTGTGTGTGTGTGACGTGTCTACGGTACTTCAAAGAGCAAATATCTCGGCGATAGTTTACACATAGCGAAGATAACAATAATAGATAGTTTACGCGCCACTAATGGTTGCAATGGGCCGAGCACTTTGAAGTACTTGTCGCTTATTGATTGTTTACACTGACCGATATTTCGGTCCAAACGAAAGGTCTTGCAGCCAGCCGCTCTTTCTCTCGGCTCTCCTACCAAGCCCTGTCAGCCCGTGGCATTTCGTGTCAGGACTCCTCTTGATTCTTGGTCTTGATTTTTCATCGTCATCATCGTCTTCATGTTCATATTCTTATTCATTGTTTTGTTTTTTTATCATAATGATTATTATTATTTTTATCATCATTATTATTATTGTTGTTGTTATCATTATTACTATTATTATTGTTGTTGTTATTATTATCATTATCATTATTACTATCATCATTATCTTCGTTATAACTACTACTACTACCACTACTATTACAACACCATCACATCATCCTCATATCATCATCACTATCATCACCATCAAACTTTCATCACTATCATCATCATTGCCTTCAACACCATAATTTTTCACATTCTCCCACTAGTAAAAGCTAATAGCTGTTAATGAAGATATCAAAGACGATAACTAATAGACCCATTAACAAAATAGACGCGACTAATGGGGACGCTACTGCATTATTAACAATTGTGTGTAAAGGTCTGTTTATATTCATATTATATCATAGTTTTCTTGAGTACAGGACTAAATCTCACTTTATTTTCATTCTCTTTCTCTCTCTCTCTCTATCTATCTATCTATCTATCTATCTATCTAGCTCTAGCTCTAGCTCTCTCTTCCGTCCGTCTCTCTCTCTGCTGCTCCTTCTCCTTTTTTTTTCTTCTTCTTCTTCTTCTCCTTCTCCTGTTCCTCCTCCTCCTTCTCCTCCCCATTCTTCTCCTTCGTCCTCCCTCCTTCTTTCTCCTCTTCTCTCCTCTTCCTTCCTCCTCCTCCTCTCTCCTCTTCCCTCCTCCTCTCTCCTCTTCCCTCCTCCTCTCTCCTCTTCCCTCACCCTCCTCCCTCCTCCTCCCTCCTCCTCCTATCTCTTCCCACTCCCTCTTTCCACCTCCCTCCACCCTCCTCTCTCTTCCCCCATCCCTTCCCCCCACCCTCTCTCTCTCCCCCCCCCCCTCTCCTCTCTCTCTATCCCTCTCTCCTCCCTCTCTTTCTCCCCTGCCCCTTCCCTTTCCATTTCCCTCGCCACTGGTGCCACACCGCCACCCTCCTTCTCACACTAGTGCCACACACTCCCCTCCCCGCACCAGTGCCACACCCAACCCAACTCCCGCTCCCGTGCCAGCATCAAGGCACTCCCGGCCGTCTGCGGATGATAGGCTTCCTCTGTTTTGTTGAGGGGAAAGAGGGCGAAAGGCCTATTTTTTATTTTCTTTTTCTCTCTCTCTTTCCTTAAGGCCAAACCATGATTTATTCCTTCCATTTCTTCTCATCTTCTTCACGTCCCTTAACTACATCCACCCGCACCCCTCTCCTCCCTCTCCCATCCTTTAAATCGCCATTGGATTTCTTCTTCTTCTTCTTCTTCTTTTAGTCTCAGGACTCTTTTCGGTTGTCACTATGATCGGGACCATGAAATTTTCCCCTGAATTTTTATGTATGAAACGTATGTTGGTGTTTAGTATGACCTAGTTTTTTTTAGTGAATGACTTTATTTCGTAAGCTATTGACCTCGTTTGCCATCGTTGTATACTAATGGCAACCTCGTAGGAAAAGCTAATCTAGGAAAATGGACCTGCGTTCGTATCCCTCTGGCCCGGGAGAAAGTTCGTTTGGATCCACAATCCCACATCTTCAAATCCATTTTGATCACGTTGTAAAGATGATGAACAGTACTCGCGTCCTTCGTCCCCTCGAGGGAAGGAAAAGAACCGAGGAGACACAACTGATGATGGAAACATGTCAGGTATTGTTTAGGGGAAAGGCTGCTAAGAGACGGATTTGGCAAGGAGTCAGAGTGAAATACAATTGGAGGTAGTCTAGGGGATATGGAATTGTTTGTTAGTGTCAAGAATAAAATGGAGTTGTTTAACAGGAAAGTTCGGGTAACAAATATTACTCCTCTGGAGTAGGATTAGTAGGGGACAGTTTTTGATGAGGGTGAGAGAAAACACTACAGAGATAAGTCATGGCACTGCACAATCTAGGGGAGAAACTAGTGGGATACAATCTAAAGGGATTAAAAGGGAACATTGCAGGGGAAGGAAAGTCTCGTGGTCCCAACCCTGCGGTCGCGAACCCACTTTGGTTCGCTGAAAATTTATCTAAAGATTGGGAAATCACTCAGACATCATTAAAGCTGACAAAAGTCTTCATTGTGATTGTATTGATGTTTACTATACCCCCAGTTTATTCCATATATGTACAATTCATGCCATATATGGTGTTGCAATAACTTTCGAGAAACTGAAGACGATTGTCACAGTAGAAATAACGAAATGAAAAACATTGTCTAGGGGAAAGCTTTTGTAGAAGTATAAAAGAAATATATAGAAAACGATATTCTGAGGGGAATGGTCAGGGCAGACAATTCCAAAGCCTAGGTTTGACAAATCATATACGCTTAAGGATAATACTTCAAGACGTAATAAGTGGCAGTCTTTCTACTACAGTAAAGGGCAAGACTCTACAGGGGGGGAGGGGACATGAGACATAGTTGGATCCGGCAAGAGGCAGAATTCGGACTTGGCAGAGGCTGAAGATCTTTAGGTAAAGAAGAGCTGAAGAAGAAGGCCTTGAGAGGAACATCACAAGGAGATACGCCAGATGATGGAGGAGAAAAAGAGATCGGTGAGGACGAGGGGAAGGTGGAGGAGGGATAAGAGTAGAGCGAGAGAGAGAGAGGAAGACAGAAGGAGGACTATAGGGAGAAGGGAGAGAAGGGTAGCAGATGGAGAAGGTACAGGGATAGAGAGTGAGTTGGAGAGAGGCAGAACGAGAGGGGAGAGAGAGGGGGAGGGGATACAAATAAATAAGAGACATACTGGCAGACAAGCAGGCAGACAGACAGGGACAGAAAGGGGAGTTTCCAAAGCGGGGTAATGGCTCAGAGGTCGCACACATACACTGACGTGATATACGTTATACGTCGGGTCGAGTCACTCAAATTCGACAGATCTTAAGGCCGCCAGAATATTGTGATCCGCTTTTATTAAAACAAAAAACCGCGATCGGTTTGATTTGGTGATTTATATCCGTGTATTTTTTTATTATTATTTTCCTGGTTTGGGTAAAAAAGTGGATATAAAATATATAGAGGAAACATATCAACAAATCATACTATGTGCAGGAAAAAATAAGATTTCCCTTTTTGTCCCCCAAATATCCGATACGAAATAAGTGACGGACTTCATCGTTTTTATTGACCCAATGTGAAAATATTTCGCTTCTCTTCACAAAACCGCGCGCTTATACCCGGGGATGAGACATGGCTCAGCGTCCCAAGGTATGAACCTCGGTCGGGATGTTTCCCAAGACAAAAGATATCGTAAGAATAAAAGTCCTACAGAGATATCTAAAGTCGATACTCCTTTTAGGAAGCGTTCGTCACGGCGCCCAGGTGAGGCTCCCGCGCCGCGCCGGGGCGTGTTCCGCCGTGCAGCTGCTGTACGCGCTCTTGCATCCTCACCTGTTACTAATACGCGGTTTAACGTTATAGAGACAGCTGTTTCGCGCCTGCTTTCTACTTTAATTTGGTGCTAATTAGGGACAACTTTTATTTGTCACTTGCAACAAACGACCAAGCAACGAAAACAATAAGCAGATTCAATTATTTTTTGGGGTGATCGCGGCCATACCTAAACGCATCGCTATCCCAACCGTTCCAGCAAACACTTCACCACCACAGTTCCCTCTGGCTGTCAAACAACGCACGCCAAGAAAGCCAAAGGCAAAATCACAAAGTGGAAAGTAAAATCGAAGCGCAACTCACGATATTAGTGAAGGTACACTATGCCAAGTAGCCTGCCGTTCATTTGACCCTCAGACCCAACCTGCTTTACCTCTAGCCACATTTCCCATCGTCAAAGGAAGAAATAAGAGTATGTGTGTTTTTACCTGTGTAGAGAACGTCTTTCTTATTGTTGCCATGGGATCGTATTGGATGGTCATCATAGGATCATGAGTTCCATATCACGTGACTAGGGACTGGCCATCAGGGTTATCATTTGTTTGCTATCATGTGATTTCAGCTTACTGGTTAGACTGCTGCTTTACTGCTAAATATATTTCGTCGAAGTTTTTGAAAAATGAAAATAAATAAGATAAAAAAATATATATTACCGACGCTACTACTACTATTGTTTATAACTACTACCCAACGCGAGCAGATGGTAACGGTATTTATCACTAATTCATTATGTACATCAGTAACTGCAGAATTTTAGGCGGCCTTGAACAGACAGTTGAGACGGAAATCATACCTTACGCATGTGTGTTTAAAATGATGTATTTATTATAAACACGCAGTGTGTTTGTTTTCAATTTTACATCCGCTCGTAGCGTTCACTAATAGATACAGTAACCTACTCAATGGCACTGCTATGTCATGGGACTTCTACAGCGGGATTTTTATTTACATTTCTGTCAGTGATGAACAACCGAATTTACGTAGGAATATTTCATGGAACCAAATCTTTTTATTCGGTAACGCCAAAGTGAGAAACAAGAACACTTCCATAAAATGTTCAGTTCTACATTAGGTAAACCTCAGGTTAATGCGTGTATATGTCCAAATATATTGCATTAGATCCGGAGGCTTCCTGAGCGGTGGATATTATCCCGAAAACTTTGAAGAAAATGTGTGTCGTATTCTCATTCACGGATCTCTGACTTATAGCAAATAAGAAGAGAGTAAATATATTGCACTGTGTACGATACATCGATGTCAGTTACTTTTCTGTTGCAATTTACTGTACACAGAATCGCTACTGTAAAGTAGAGAGAGGGGGTGAAGGAGGGAGGGAAACGCACCGAAAGAGAATAAGAGGGGCAGAGAAAGACAGTAGGGAAGGGGGAAGGGGGTAGAGGGGGGGAGGAGGGAGATAGGAGGAATGTGGGGAGGGAGGGCGAAGCAGAAAGAAAGGATTCCTTATCTTCCAACTCCTATCTCGACCTCTTTTGCGCCCCTCCCCCCGCCCAAGAGAAAAAAAACGATAAACATTTATATGATTCAACTAACTTTAATTGATATACTCTACGGACCTTGTTTTAGTCGTTGGGCTCACTTCCCTATTTCCTTTCAGAGCATTTTTCGCACAGAATATATGCTCAGTGTCCCTCAAGAGCAAGTAGCATTGTGCCGGAAGTGTGATGCGAACCAGGAGCGGCGCCCCTTTGCCCTGCCGCCATGACCGCCCTGGAGAGAGGAACATGGCGTGAGTGAGGGCGTGCGAGGGCTTGCGAGGGCGGCGCAGTGCAGGCGGCGAAAGTGCAAGGGAACGGCGGCTGGCGTGAGGGTGGCGGCGCGGTGGGCGTGCACGTGACGAAGCTGGCGGCCGCGACGGGAGCGAGAGGGTGCGGCGCGACTGTGGCGGCGTGGTGAGGAGGCGCGACGCGAAGGGCTGGAGGAAAGGAGCCCCGGGTGATGGTGAGGCGCTGGTAGCCCCAGGTGAGAACGCGGCGCGGCCTGGCATGGTGAGACGATAGTGATGTCGTGCTCGTGGTCAAGCTCCCCGGGTCCCTGGGCGCCCCCGTCGCCGCCGCGGTGACTCCCAGGCTCTGGATATGAACTGAACCCCGTGTCAGCCGAGGACGCGTGGGTGTGCAGGAGCCCCAGGCACGGGCCCCAGGGACACCCCCCGGCCGCCCCCAGGGGCCCCGGACCTGCTCGCCCACGCCGGCTGGGCGGCCCAGGGGCGGGGGGCGGCCATGAATGGGCGGGTGCTGCACCAGGAGGAAGTGGTACGAGTCCACGTGGCGTCCACGACGACCGCCACGGCCGCCTGCAGCACCTCCAACAACGGCCCGCCGCCGCCGCCGCCGCCGCGCCGCGTCCTGCTGGTGGACCAGCGCGGCGGCCGCATCGCGGGACCTCTCCAGCACGAGGCCGGCGGGGAGTTTACCTTCGAGCTCATCGAGAATTACCCGTCTCTGGGTCTGTCGGCGGTGCACGACGGGTCCGGAACCATCATTAACCGGCGGGGGGCGCGGGGGGCGGCCGCGCGCCACCACCGGGTCAAGCGGAAGGACAAGGACAAGGACCTGCTGGATTCCGACAGCATGAAGTCCCCCAAGAATAAGTCGGTGATGGACCCCTACCTGCCCGCCTACCAGCATCTGCTCTGTGACCTTGACCTTGTTGCTTCCTCTCTTCACCTGAAAAACTATCCCGTGTGTGAGAATGACCTCTACGATGTCAACAGTGAGTCGCTCACCCTGCCTCCTAGTCCTTTCACGCGCCATCTATCCTGTCCCTCAGAGCATCACGTCACCTTGTCACCCGATCACCTTCACCCCCTTCGCTGTGGTAACGCACGACAGGGCTTGCAATATAAGTTTAGGTTTTACATGTCCATCACTCTCCAAGACACTTCTTCAGCACTAAGTCATGGCCAACACGGTCACAGCGCCGGTCACACGAGTATCATCATTTCTCCCTAAAGATAAACTGTTATTTCAGCCGTTAATGATCGTTATGGTCCTGCAAATAGCAACGCTTTCCCAGTAACGACAGTTTTCGTGCGAAACAAACCTGACGACCCTAAAGACAATCCTTCTTCCTCCCCACAGTGTCGGTGCCTCCCCCTGACGGAGATGTGGAGGAGGAGCGTGACCGGACCGAGACCCGTGGGCCGCTGCCGCCGCCGCCGCAGATCACGGACCACCAGGCCCGGGCCGCTCTGCTGGCCCACGTGGCGGACCGCTGCTGCTGGGGCTCGGGGGCGGCCAAGAAAATGGCCATCGCCAAGATCAACTACGACTCTGCCTTTCACGTGAGTACACGAAATCCATTCTTGTTTGAAAAAGATTTTTTTAATACTCTGCTTCTTTTTTTCAAACCCCGCGGGTCTGTCTGCATGTGATAAAATGTGCATACCCTTTTCATGGCTTGTACTTAGGGTATTTTTTCAGTATTAAAAATGGTTCCAGATTAATTTTACGGGCTGAGAGCGTCATCCCTTCATTACTCGGCCGATTAGCTTCACTTCACTACGTCATTGGGCAGTTCTTACGCCCCTTTGCCTTTCTCCTTAAGGCTGACTACTGCCAAGGACAGAAATAGCCGATATTTTTTTTACAAAAGTTTTCATTTTTTTATTTGAGCAGATTTATGGTTCTTTGGTTATCATTCTAACGTTTCATTACAAGACATTTTCTACTATATAGAATCACTCACATATATCGCAGTATTTTCAACTACTTGTCCAAGACGAAACATCTAGCTCGCTGATATATCCAACAACCGCCAGGCTCAGAGAGGATACCTTCGATATCACTGCTTTCATTAATCAACAAGATGCAACAGGCTGTGGCCCAAGAATGTCGAGTTTGATTCCGCGTCCTTCCTTGGGGATGGATACTCGTATGCAAATCGCATTGCCCTTTCTATAAAACTCTCCCCGATCACAATAATATACATCGAATTAATTTCCCTGCACCATACCGTCAGCGCAGATATTTGAGCTAAAGGGTGCATGGTATAAGGGATTAGGTAGGGTTTCAGATACTTTGTAATGTAAGTTTCCAACAACGCAGAGGCTTTGATTCCATCCAGTCGGTGGGTTTCGAGGCGGGGCAGTGAGGCAGGGAGTAACGCCGTCACGTAGTCAAGGGTTGGGATGATAAATACTGGCAGTGTGACGTGGCTTAGATGCACTAGCACTGCTTTCATGCTGTACCTCCATGTGTCTCTCTGTCTCTTTCTCACTCTTTCTCCCTCTTTATCCCTCTTTCTTTCTCTTGCTCTCTCTCTCTCTTTCTTTCTCTTTCTCTCTCTTTTTCCTTCAGTCTTTCCTTTTGTCTTTCCTTCTCCCTTTCTCTCTCTCTTTCTTTCTCTTCCTCTCTCTTTCCTTCTATCTTTCCTTTTGTCTTTCCTTCTCCCTTTCTCTCTCTCTTTCTCTCTCTCTTTCTTTCTCTCTTTCCTTCTATTTTTCATTCTTACATTGTTTCTCTCTCTCCCTCCCTCTCTCTCTCTCCCCTCTGTCTCCCTTCTCCCTCTCCCTCCCTTCTCTCTCTCCCTCCCTTCTCCCTCTCCCTCCCTTCTCCCTCTCCCTCCCTTCTCCCTCTCCCTCCCTTCCATCTGTCTCCCTCTTCCTCTCCCTCTCCTTCCTCTCTTCCTCTCTCTCTCTCTCTCTCTCTCTCTCTCTCTCTCTCTCTCTCTCTCTCTCTCTCTCTCTCTCTCTCTCTCTCTCTCTCTCTCTCTCTCTCTCTCTCTCTCTCTCTCTCTTTCTCTCTTTCTCTCTTTCTCTCTCTCTCTCTATCTACCGATCTATCTATCTATCTCTCATGCATTCTCTTGTGCTTCCACATAATTTTACTTGCCGAGAAAATAACCATTCACAACAAAGAAAAGCCTTTCAATTCCATCACAAAAGATATATTGTCCAGATCCTTCACTAATGTAAATCCAAATCACTGAAAGAAAATACACCTGTTTCCCCTCGCGTCCATAACCCGGAAACAAACTCGCGCTCCTTTCTTCGTCATCTTGTAAAACACACGTAGAAAAAACACGAGCTTTCTCAATGAAGCTTGCAAGTGACACTTCACTCTGAATGAAGTGCAAGGGGTTTATGCCAGAGGGTAAAGTGTAGGCGCACGCTGAATGTTGCAGTGGGAAGTATGAGTGTATTCAAAGGTAAGGATGTGTAGGCCCAACGTGTCCAAAAGTCTTTCTAGGTGTGTTCGGATGCGGTGATGGGTGATGATGTTTACTTTCAGGATTCTTTGATGTGGGGTTTTCAGTTTAATCT